>CACVKI010144056.1:0-37829 GCA_902732785.1 Trichogramma evanescens
TACACCGCCCCCGATGGCCAAGTGATCCAGGTCCAGTACACCGCTGACCAAAACGGATTCCAAGCCCAGGGCGACCATCTGCCAAAGGCCCACCCAATCCCAGAGGCCATCGCTCGCGCCCTCGAGTACATCCGCACTCACCCACAGCCAGTCGAGGAACAACGTCGCTTCTAAGTGATGTGCACATTGTTGCTGACCAAATTTAGTCTTTAAGTTAGATAAGTTTTTATACGCCCGTCCGATATATAAATAATATACTTTCTTCATGTGTTTATCGAGTCAGTGCTGAACCGTCTCCAGCAGTGTTAGCTGTATTGTAAATTATTTTATACTTGTGATTCTATTTCTATGTGAAGATTGTTAATAAAATGAAACAAATATTTTTTACATAAAAACAATTTGGCACCAATTTTATTCGACACCCTAGTGGCAATAACAGTGAAGAAGAGAATGGTATTCGTTTTTTAAAAATCTGATTTTTATTTTTAATCTTAACTTTACATTTTAAAAAATTTTCTAATATATGATCTTATTCGTGTGATAATTTTTTTCATAAACTATTATGCCTGTCATTTACATTTTTACAACTTAGATAATATATGCATACTTTTTATGATTCCATAATTTTTATATTTATATATTTGTATTAATGCGTAAATTGGATATTTAAATTCATTTTCGATGTGTTTTGTATCTTATAATCAAATTTATGCATCGTTATAACTATTCTTATTCAATATTTTATTTACACACAAACGTTCGGAAAGAACAAATTCATCTCATTCAATGTAATATCTATTAATGTTACTTTAAACTTTTGTCAACATGCTCTAAGTAATTTCAAAACTTCGAAAAATGTCTGGTCACATTTGAAGATTTTATTTTAATTCATATTATTCAATTAGTACTAATGAATTTGACCACAAAAAGCATTTTGAATACATTAACAGACATTCATAAAGTTGAACAGTTTTCAAATATCGATTTTATAAACACCTTAAATTCAAAAAAGTAACAATTCAATACGACGTTTGACGAAATCTTATACAATTGGCATGATTTTTTTCTCATTAAACAGCTTAAATCGATAATCATTTCACAACTTTAAACAACAATTGATATCATATGTAACAACAACGAGAACAACGAGAAGAGTATAGTACATAGGCTGATTCGACATATTTACACAATACATGTTTTTTTTTTTGTATAACTATATATCTCATGCATAAATATAAATATATTTTGTTATGTCTATATATTTCGAGTCAACTCGCGTGAAATATATGTATCCGAGGCGCGCGATACGCACTCGCAGTCTTCCTTGCAGCATCTCACGCTCTCGAAAGTGTGTGTGTGTGTTGGTGTATGCGTGTGTATACGTGATATATATATCATGAGATGTGTGTTATATGTATTGCTCAACATTGGTATTTTTAACCTTCGTTCGAAAGCGAAAAAGAAGAAGAAGAAGATGAAAAAAAAGGAAAAAACAGGTTTCATACATTATCCGTATTGCGCAAGAGTCATCTATTTATTATCATATCTCGTGTGAAAAAATTGAGAGGTATAATATGGTTCTTGCATACACGAGCCCGTGTACGTACGTACGTATAATATATAATATATAATTCATGTATATAATACATAATATGTTTTCTGATCAATGATCGAGCGAGCGGCGATATAACAGTAATTGGTCCGACGAGTGTGTATCTGGATGAGAATGGGGATGAGTGTGGTAGTAGTGGTAGTAGTAGCAGAGCGACGACGACGACGACGACGACGACGACGACGACCAGGAACGAGAAGAAGTAGACGAAGACGAGATGGTCCCCTCCGCGGCGCCGGCTCAGGTAGACGTACTTTCAAAACGACGACTCCTTATTGCTCAAGAGAGCGGCGGACGACGACCTCGCCGTGGCAGCCACGGAGTGCAAATAGCGATGATGATGATCCCGGGCGGGCACACCTGTCGGAGCCTCCTCGAGTATCGGCCTCAAGGCGCCGCCGCGGCTCGCGATCGAGGCGGCGGTGGGCGGCGGCGGCGCGGGTGGAACCATCGCCGCCGGCGGCGACACTATCACGTCCGGATCAGCCGCTAGATCGCAATCGTATCTCCACATCGTGCACTCAGGTTGGTCACCTTCTGCAAAGAGAGAGAAAGAGTCGATCGATCGATCGATTAATCAACGACATTATTTATCAGTCTCGAAGCGAGGAGAAATTTGCTGCTCTACGTACCTTGAGCCAAGCCTATGGCGGAAGTGGCTTGTCTCTGCCTCAGTTGTTGATGCTGCTGCTGCTGCGTTATCAGCTGTTGTTGCTGTTGCTGCTGCTGCTGCTGCTGCTGCTGGCATTTGTGCGAATGACCGTGAATGTGGGAGTGCGAGTGTAGGCAGCTGCTGCTGTGTATGTGATGATGATGATGATGCGTGTGCGTGGGCAATGGGTTCAGCGTAGTTGGACGCTCCTGCTGTGCCTGATACTGGACCTGCTCCCGCTCCAGCTCCAGCTGCATTTGATGCAGCTCCAGCTGCTGATGCATGTCCAGCCGAGGCTGAGGCTGATGCTAGCTGATTCCTTCGTTGCTGGTGTTGGTGCTGAGCTCCACCGTCATTTGATCGTAGCTCAATGATTTCTTCATCTCCGTCATCGGTACCGCACGACCAGCTGCCCGCTGCAATTGATCAGCGAGAACGGCCTTATTTTTTCGAATCAAACTCGAATGAATTTCTAATTTCGATTCTGTGTCGGTAAAAACTCGTATATTAAACTTCCGCGTATACGAATAATGTACCGCGCTCAAGTACATTTAATTAATTATTATTAACCTTTTTCTGCTGCAACTTTTATTTTTTTATTTTTTTTTTTTTCGAGCGAAAATGTTAAATGACTTTCGTTGTGCGTCGAGTTAAATTTTTTCATCGCGTCAATTTGAATGTAAATTTTTTTATATCGTTTAAGGCGCGCGCGTTAAACGAGCTGATTATTCATAAAAGAATGGAAAAAATAACTTATGAATCATTCAACTTTGTAAATTCTCACGGCTACATAGTCGATCTTTATAAAAATGAATATAATCCAAAAAATTATTTTACAAAAAAAAGAAGCGATAATCGGTCGATAATCCGATAGCGTATCGTATTATATGGTAGAGAACATGGAGCAAAAAATAAAAAAGCAGCGAGAATCTGTATATGCGACAAAAGTAAAGAACTTAGTTGTTTAAACAACAATATCGTTAATGAATAATTCATCAAGCTCTAGCACACATCTAGAGACAGAGAGTGAGAGAGAGAGAGAAACACGCTCAGGCAAGCCATTAAGATCATGTGGAAAAGTTATAGCAAACGCGTACATATATCGCGCCCACATGCAGCAGCAGCACATGCAGAAGAGAGGAGTGAATGAAGCTATGCGTTACGGAGCCAAGACAAACAAACTACACACACACACACATATAACACACATACACATTCGTGTATACAGGGAATACATATACGCGGAGTGTGTCATAGAATATGTCACACACCCTCTCCACGTACACACACACATACATACATGCACACACATCTCTAACACTGACGTGCATATAAATCAACACATCTTGTCTGCAAGCTCTCCGCAAGCTCTCTCTCTCTCTCTCTCGGTCTCTCGCGCTCTCTACGCGCGCGGCGCAAGCCGCAAGAGCACACATATATAAGCGTAGCGCATACACACACCTATAGATACATAGATATATATATATACGTATGTGAGTGAATGTGAAATGGTGTAGAACGCGCGGGAGAACGATGAAGACGTCTTTTATCCGTAAAGCTACGAGAGGTCTCGGCGCTAGACTCTTCTGATTGCTCTATGCGCGCGGAACACAGAGTGCAGTGTGGATGGGGGGAGATCGGGGGGGAGTTCCGGGTACACTGGGAGGAGAACGGGTTACAGCACATAAACGCACAGGTGAAAAGTTGGTCAGCAGCAGAGGCAGGCAGCGTACGTATATAGCGCGCAATTTTCGTGACTACGTGTATGCGTGTGATACGTACATGTGAGTCTATGTATGTATGTATGTATCTGGCGGTGTGTATAAGGAGAAAGTGCACTCGTTAACTTTGATGCGCGCGACGATGACTATCTCTCTCTCTCTCTCTCTCTCATTCTGCTCTCCGCCTAGCTTGGCCTGCTGCGCGCCTTTCGATCGTACAGCCGAGTGTGTAGAGCTTGCAATCTCAACGACCGGGCCATTATACCGGATTATCCGGCGCAGCAGTCGCGGTATTTGGCGCTCGACCATTTGTTTTTGTCGCCTTTAAAATATTTACCGCACTCGAGAAATTAGAGAGATAGAGAGGGAGAGAGGGACAGCGCAAAATGATTGAAACGATTAAGTCTGTGCGAGGGTAACGAGGTCGCAATGTGTCGATCGGGCTTGATCGACGTGATTCGATGTATAAAACGGTGTAGGGTGAGGGTAATTGGGTTTGAAGCGTGCGATAATACGTCCTTGATGAGAGGGTAATATAGTGAATAATCGATGCGTGTTTTGTTCTTTTCTAAAAGTCCTATATAATATGATGTCTTGGGTGGTATATACGTGGTGGACATGGTTCTTTTCTTTTTTAATACTGTGCACTGAGGACACACGCATGACGATACTGACCATTCAACCAGGGTATCTCGTGGCCGGGCACGTAGGTCGCCTCCTGCTCGTGCTGCTGCAGATGATTGCCGCTGACCTGAAACTGCTCGCTGCAGTGGCGCGAGGTGCGCCGCTGGTACATCATCGAGGCCTGCGAGCTGCAGCGGCGACACTGCGACGTCGACGCGGCGGCGATCATCGTCGAGGTGGTGGCCATGTGGCAGCCGCCGACGCCGCTTATGCCGTCGTCGACGACGACCCCGCCGTCGCCCTGGGTCAGCGACGAGCAGCGCATCTTCGTGGCGGGCCGCTGGCGCGAGCCGCAGCGCACGGCGAAGCGCAGCTCCGACACCATTTCGGCGCATATCGACTGATATTATCACACATTGAGACGATATAAATCGGGTCTTTGCGCTTTGTTTCAAAAGCTCCATCCGTGTGTATTTGATTATATGTATTGTTCGCGATGCTTTGAGTGTGTGTGTCGTATTGAGAGCACAATCACAATGAGAGATAATATTAATTTTTTTTACAAAACATATAGTATAGACAAATGATGCGGCAGTATAGAATATTTTTAGCATGCTTTATTATTACACACACATATAATAAAGAATTAGAGATTTATACAGACACAGCTATATATGTATGAACGCGGCTTTTCGTGTATATATCGTAAATTATAATACCGCAGCTTCTTTTTTTTTTCATAAAAATTGTCGCAGCGAGAGCTGTATATGTGCGAGACAAAAAAAAGCGGCACAAGCTGAGCTCCTATGTATATATAGTATATGATAATGTATAATGTAAAGTAAAGAAAAAAAAAATTCGGTAAGGTACGAGAAATGCAATTGCAAAGCTATACTCACCCGGTCCGATTGGGCGTTTTTCTTCGAATTCCAGCAGAATTCCAGTATCGCCACGAGTATGGCCAAGGCCAGGCCGCAGAGCAGAACAACGAAAACTCCACCTGTGTGTGTGCGTGAAACGCATGAAAAATCATCATCCTCGTATACGCACATATATGAATCGTTCGCGAATTTTTCGAGCTCTATATAGCGATAATTAAATGTAAATAATCGTATTATACATCGCGGAGAGGTATATGACAAAAAATTCCTTTCCTTTACCCCATTCTGCGTGCGATTCTTCTTCGGTCTCGCGCGGGGTTATACAAAAAAAAAAAAAAAAAGAACTATACATACGAGTGCGGGAGCTAGAGCTAGAGCAGCAGCAGCTAGAGCGCATTGACGCCAAGTCGTGCGCGCAATATCAAACGCGGCGCGCATACTGTGCTGTACGCGCTCGGGCTAAAAGTCGAGTCTTTACCACCCATCCCCTTACTATACTACGCTCTAGCCCCGGATTTATAATACTCGATGCTTTTTGCGCTCTCGTCGTCGTCGTCGTTTCTCTCTCTCTCTTCTTTTTGCTCTCTTTTTCCATCCGAGCTAGTAGCTTAGAAAAAAAGAGGACTTTTGTATTTTTGAACAATCGTTTTAATCCTATCGTTTTCAACGTACGCGATCGTCGGCGTAGTTTTTTCGAAACTATACACGGGGTCGATTTTTTACACGGCAGCGACACAGAGCGAGAGAGAGAGGAGCTCGACTCAAGATAATTCTGCGATAGCTCTCACCTTCAAACTCCGCGAGAACGAGAATACAATGGCGACTTTTTTTTCAATTAAATGTACTACTCGGTCGATGTCGACGACGAGGGACACGGATCAGTCCAAGCTGCGAGATGTAAAAAAAAATCGCACTGCGAGATCGATCGAACATAAGATATATATACCCGCGACGCGCAAATTAAATTCTTTTTTTTTTACTACCACTGCATGGCTCGATCGTCGCTCAACGAGCAAGCAAGCAAGAAGCAAGTGAAAAATAACGTCTCTTTCATTTTTCTTATCGTCGTCCGTAGTATAGTGCGACGATGATTATTATTATTCTAATACCGAAGTAGTAGTGGCGCGGCTGTTTGCTCGCGGCAGCAGCTATGCAGCAGCAGCAAGGAGATCGCCTGAGTATACATGTGCGTCGGGTAAGATAGCTCGTTAGTCAAGTCTTTTGCGGGACGTGAAAGGCGCGCGCGCGCGGCAAGATAACCAAGTTATAATTTCCGCACTTAATGTGTCTCTTTGCTCTCGTTTAATTTAAGCACACTGCTGCTGCTGCTGCTGCTGCTGCTGCGGAGTGCCAGGAGAGAGGTGCTAGCTAGCTCCCCGAGATAGAGAAAGAGAGAAGAAAGAGAGCGAGATATGAACGAAAAAAAAGAATGCCGACGTATTATTGTTTTCCTACCTGCCGAGCGCGCGCGATATGATAATATTATCATGATCATCATTATTATTATTATAACGTCGAGCGAGAGCAGTATAAGATCGTTGAAATCCATTCCGTCTCTTTGCCGTCACACACGCGGCAAAAGTACTCTTTTCTACCCGCACACGCTCTCGCGCAGCCGCTATATATATATATATGTACTCACCGATGTTTTCGATGCCAAGAGCATTAGCCTTGCTCTCTTTGCTCTTGTCGTCGCGGTTGCACACGTCCCCGGT
Source organism: Trichogramma evanescens (assembly GCA_902732785.1). NCBI lineage: Eukaryota > Metazoa > Arthropoda > Insecta > Hymenoptera > Trichogrammatidae > Trichogramma > Trichogramma evanescens. The sequence goes on from CACVKI010144056.1 coordinate 7,206, forward strand.
GTTCTTCCACCACTTGTCGTAGAGAATCTGAATCACACCCTTTTCCTGCAGCTCCAGTATGGCGAGAGATATTTTGTCGCGCCACGGTGAACCTGTATAGGAAGAAAGAGAAGCTCTTAGTGCCGCGCGTATTTCATCCTAAATATATAATAATGCGATATATATAAAAGGAGTGCCGCGGAGAGTATATATAAGTGCGTTATATGTACGTATGTATATGTATACCTTTGGGCGTAGCGATGCCGTAGCCCTTGCTGTCCAACAGCGCCCCGATCTGCGTCAGATTGCAGTCCCGCTGCACGGCGTAATCGAGCATGGTGGACTCCATCAGGAAGGCGTAATTGCCCTCGAGCACGCGCTTCACGCCCTTCTCGTAGTCCGACACGAACACGGAGGGCTGCTTGGACTCCATGAAGCGCCACATCTTCTGGTAGATGGCGATCTTGGAGTCGCGGAAGAAGGTCATGGTGCTGCCGCCCTCGAGGGTGCCGTACGGTATGTCCGTCTGCTCGGCGAGATCGGCCGCGTTCTCGATCGGAGTGATCATGCGCTCGACCGTGAGGAATGCGGCGAGATTGGCCGTGTACGAGGAGATGATGATCAGGGTGAAGAACCACCAGATGCCGCCGACGATACGAGTGCTGGTAGCCTGTCGTTGCGGTTGCGTTGACGCATGAAAGGATGCCAAATGTATTTTTCGTCTCTCTACATGTTTTTGTGCGCCATGTACGTTCACCCGCTATACTTGGCAGGATAGCAGGCGCGAAATGCATAAGCGAGTTTTCATCTCTCGGTCATGGACAATGTAAAGAATTTCATGAGGCTTAAAAAGTTACCGAAGGTCTGACAAGAGAAGACAATTTTTGTATATCAACGTACACAGGAGAATATGAATCACTTTATTTGTCGGTTTAGAAACTTACGCCGATTGCGGATATTTTGTTTCTTATATGGTAATTAGATCTGTTTTTACCACTTAGGGGTGCGAAGTAGGCCATCTAGGTAAAGAATCGGAACTACATTGAATTTTGATCGCTCTGACTGCACGCGTTAGTCATCTGTATATCGTTCAGTCAATCATGCATAATACTAACACTATGTTATACAACACTTATATTACACTTATATTATACGAGTATTTTTTTTTATCACTTGCAGATTCGCAGATAAAGCTACTGGCCATCTAGTGGTAGAAGATTAAATTTGTACTATCGTATTTAAATCGGTTGAAAACTGGTCTACTTTTTTTGACTGATTTGTCATTTTCAGATCATTTAAAATGCGTTCAATATTTGTAACGACAAGATAATTTTAATAGAAAATTTTCCAAAAACGAGCCAATTAATGGTAATATAATTCAGCACATTTTCAATGGTCAATTTTTCGTTATTGAGACATTATTAACGTTGAGCATTTCCACCGAGGAATACGCGAAATAATATCGACGAAACGAGAATATATACGTAAAATATCACTCGCTTATGCATATCGCCTTTTTTCCCACCGACTCATATATGAGGAAATATATGTATAGATGTGACTATTCTGGAAAATAGTACGAAAGGAAGAGGAAAGGTTTTGCGTTCGCGTTTAAGCCGGAAAATCGATTATCTTTTCTCCCTCTCTCTCTCTTTCTCGCTCTCTCGGTTTCTCTCTTATTCTCATTGTTCGCAGTAGAGTTTTAACTTAGTTGCAGCGAATAGCGGCTGTGCTGCTGCTTCTGCCTCTGCTGCTTCTGCTGCTTTGCACACACTTTTGCGCTTCTATGTGTGCATCTGTCGGTAAATGGAAAAAAAAAATGAGAAAAAAAAATTGAGAAAATTGTTATAAATATGCCCATCTCGGATCGTTGTATATTTAATCTGTTTTATGATATGATAGTCGCACATGCCGCAATAATCAACGCAAAGTTTCTCTCCTCTCTCTCTCGGAGCACCATATGTAAAGAGGAAAATAATAAAAATTGTAGCTAAAGAACGCACAGAAAACAGCGACGTGCTAATTGTGCTAAAAGGTATATTTATGCGAGCGAGTCGTGATTTAGGTATACGAGCGTGTGTATCATCGTTCTTTCTAAAACTCGTAAAGCAGCGGGAGTAATTTTTCGTCGTGTAAAGCGATGATTTAATTGTTCGAGAGCAATCGAGGCGTGCGCGCTGCTGAAATTTCGCGCTACGCGAAAAATTACACTCGTTACAATATACGTTCGACACTTTTACGTTTTGGTTTATTATTTTACGCCGTGTATTTTATTATATTCGCGCGCAGACGGAAAAAGGACCGTCGCAGTTTGAACAATGACGATTCGTGTTTGAAGCGCGCAAAAATCACCCGACTGGTGCAGGACGCGAGGTAAATTCACGCCTCGATGAAAGTGCGTGGCCTTTTTACTCTCTGTTGTACCTTGTGCGAGTATGTATGTGTATATATGTGTGTATGTTTCGGGGATGTACAGCTAGTTTGAAAATTGCATTCGTCATGCAGTGAAAATCATGCACATGCAGGAAAAGTGTATAACACAGTAGTTACATGCAAAAAAAAAAAAAATCGAGAATGAAAAAAGGGATCAATTATATTTTATGTTCAAACATCTCGATCGAGGTGCTCACACATTATCGCCCAAGCGCCAAGAAATCTGTGTGTCAATCATGCGGCATGCAGCGGTTACAGTAAACAATAATCATAACAGTAACGATCAATCATAATAAATAAATAATTCATTTGCCAAAATTATAATCATGCAACACATCCCAGCAGACGTAAAAAAAAAGAAAAGTGACTCGAAAGTTTCCGTCTGCGGAGACATAGAGAGAGAAAAGATAGAGAATAAAGGGAGAGAGAGAGAGAGAGAAAGGAACAGAGAAAAAAAAACTGGAACAACATATAATATTTACATATGGTGCTCTGAAAGGGTACATTACATATGAAACTTTATCGAGTTTTGCTATATATATATTCGTATATATATCATGATGTATATGCGGCATGTGTGATATTATATATGGAAAACAGATATAAATATGTGCGTGTATACAACGTACCCTGGGATTGAGATCGCTGCCCTGCTGCATCAGCGTGCCGATGGTGAACCAGAAGCTGTTGGCCAGGGTAAAGTCGTTGACCATCTGGGGCAGGACAATGTCCTCGTCGTCCGGGTCGCAGTAGCTGACGTGACTGCCCTGACCCAGTGCGATGATCGTGAACCAAAATTGCAGACGAGAGAAAAACAACAACAACAACAACAACAATAGCAACACAATTCACGGGATCAAGGGAGGTCTGCGTCGTAGCTGGTCCTACCTGTAAAGGGCACTTGCAGCTGGGGCAGGGGGCGGGCTCGGCCCACTCGTTGGGGGATATACGCGCGACGATCCAGATGGTCACGGAGACGCAGACGTAGGCCGCGAGCATCGTCAGCCAGATCTCCACCGCGAGCGGATTCATGAAGGAGAACAGCGGCGATGGCTCTTGCGCCGTCACCTACATTTTTTTTATACTCTTTGTGAATTTTCGGCCGAACAATACGGAATCGAATTGAGAGAGACAGCAGAGAGGGAGTTCACACACACACATAGCACCCAACACCCAACACACGAGTCGAGAGAGTAACCTCCGTGTATAATCGATTTTCCGGCCGAGTTATCACACACCGCTCGCCGCTGTGGTAGTGTGTACCTTCGGATTGAGTCCGCTGCCCTGGCGCAGAAACGTGCCGGTGATGAACCAGAAGCTGTTGCTGATGGTGAACTGATTCTCGACGACCTCGGTCTCGCCCAGACACGGATGGGGATTGTTCCACTCGTAGGGGCTGAAGCGCGCCATCACGAAGAGGGTGAAGCTGACCAGCATGTAGGCGGCGAGGACGTACAGCCAGATCTCCACGGCCAGTGGATTCATGAAGGAGAAGAGCCGAGTGGGTTGGCTGCTCGGTACCTATATATTTTATGCGCGTGGCGTTTATAGACAAACTCGTATACGTTTTCTTGCTCGGCTTGCATCTCTCGTGGACGATTACCCATGCATTTTCGTAAATTGTGTATAATATCTCATGCTCGTGCCTCATGCTCGCGTGTCGGGTTCGAAAGCTCGGATTCGGGAGCTTTTTTTTTTTTGTAATTACGATAGGCGTATCGAGAAAAAATGTTTAGAGTACGCTACTCACCTTGAAGAGGATGCCTATGCCGAGGTTCATGAAGGGTTTCGTGAAGTCGATCACGCTCTCGCGGGCATAATTGATGGTCATCGATGCCACTGCGAGATCGGCTCTCTGTACATCATGAAAAAAGGAGAGAAAAGAATGAGATAAGTACATAACAACACAACTGCTGCTGCGTGTGAGCAAGCGATCGAGCGCGTGCACACGACTGCACAAAAAAATCTCAACTGCTCTCTTATACGCTAGCAGTATAGTATTTTCAATCGAACCTTAATAAATGCATTAGACCGAGCGCATCGGAAAGAGAAAAAGAAATCCTCGTTTTTTTTTCCTTTGGCGCACTCTTTACTCTAAAGGCGGGCGAGAGAGAGAGAGAATTTGATTTACTTCTTGACGCCACTTGACGAACTTCCTGTGCCTCTCTCTCTGCGCCGAGGCAGGCAGGCAGCAACTATCCTACGCTTGTACGCGGGTGGACGAGGCTTATCTCTCTCTCTTTCTCTTATACTCTAGCTCGTGCTCGGCTCTCTCGTATATACTACTCTCTATATATCTCGGGGATAAAAGTGTATAGTTGCGCGCCTTAGGCGAGAAATAGCGCAAGGAGGCAACGACTACGACGACGACAACGACGAAGAACGACGAAGAACGAGAGCGAGAGAGGATAGAGAGAGTAAAAAAAAAAAGAGAGAGAGAGAGAATACGCGAGAGCGAGACAATTCGTACCGGCTTCTAACGAGAAAGTCGTTGTCTTCGCGCGCGAGCTTTTTGCTTGGCTTTTTTTTTTCTTAGCTATATGCCCTCCGCGCTCGCTCGCTCGCTCGCACTCTCTTCTGCGCCGCGCGCGCTCAAATAGAATTTTTCCTCGCGCGTACTTTTCTTCTGCATCCGTTTCTTTCCCTTTTACTTCGTCTTCTTCTTTTTTTTTTTTTTTGCTTAACTCGCAACTCTTACAACCATCTACTCGCGTGGTTTATTACCTACCTACTTATAATACACTCTTTACACGCGTCTTTATACCGACTTCCTTATCTTTCGCTTGACACTGAGGCAGCTGCTGCTACTGTGTTTACACCCAATAAAATCATTAGCACAAATACTGGGTGGAACAATTTTTTGAATCATTTCTCTTACCTAGTACGCGTCCCTTACTACCCTTGCGTCGTCGCAGGATTACTCGAAAATCCTTTTAAGGCAATTCGCGCGGCAACTTTTTCACGAGTCCTTTATGTGCGCGCGCGCGAATAAAAATTAATAAAATACTTGACAAAACTTTTCTTCCTATTACTCCCAAGCCGGCCTCGTTATCATTAATTCATTCCCTTCCATACCCAGGTTGAATGAAATAAAAAAATGTATATATCGAATACATTTATACGATTTATATGTATTTGAAAAACATATTTTCCATGTAGGGAATTTCTGCACCGCGCGGAGCTTTGGAAAAGTACGAAAACGACAAAATCTGTACCGAGAGAAATATATATCGTATTATATTTATTGTGATTTTGAATTTAAACAGATATCTATACCTCGGCGTCACGCTTGGGCGCGGAAAAAAAAGCTTCGCGGCGCGTCTTTGCGAAGAAGAAGATCTCGACCCACGATGAATTGTTACACGCGTATACACCGCGCCGCACACCGAGATCTACCTACTTTTTTCATATATTGAATATGAAATGTATAGATTTTTTTTCCTGCCTCGCGGCTCACGTAATGTTTTTTTCCAAGTCCCGGGATCTCTCTATCTATCCATCTCTCTACATCTCACTTCTAGTCATGAATTATTCAATTTTAATTTAGCGCCGCGGCGCACGACAAATCTAAATATACTCCTCTATTGCACGTTGTCGCGGGAGCGATAATTGCCGCTGCTTGGCTTACTTTTTCCATGAGCTCGCGCACGATGCCGTTCCACTCCTTGGTCTCGGGGTCGTAGACGCCGTACATGTGATCGGGCACCAGCCTGATGGCGTACTGAAAGCCCACCTGGCCGGCTATCCACTTGAGCAGGTCGATGCAGAAGCCCTCGAATCGCGCGTTGCCCGTCAGATTTTTGTCCTCCTTCACCATCACGTACGGCTTTTCCTGTAATATACGTAATTTATATATATAGTGATGATAAGGAAAAAAGTAAAGTAAATGCGAGAGATGGCGTCTCGGGAGGGAGAATACTCAAATGCATATGAACGTGGCGCGAATACATTCGGTTATAAGGTACGGCGGGCTTTAAGAGCTCGAGTTTGAATAAATAAATTTGCCCTCGACGCGCTTGCTCGCGCTCACGATTCTGTGCAAGTGTGTGCAGAGGTACGTACGTATAACACCGAATGCACCCTCGAGATGTACGCCGCCTCGCGTATATGGAGCAGTTTTAAGAGTCGTTTATTCGCCAAAATCACTATCGCGACGCCCTGCGCGTGCAGTAGTCCCTCGGGTCCCTCGACGCGTAAAAGTAATTTCCGTATTACACAGACGTGTAAATTGAGTCATTTTGTGTGCACTTACGTAGCGAGCGAGCGATCGAGCGAGCCATATAGTGGCAAATTAATTTTTGGATTTTTCACTTATACGAAAAATAATATTTTTTTTCTATAGGTAACGATTGCGAGCTTGCGAGGGTACGCCGTCGGTGCGCGGCAATTAAAACGCGCTCGACGAGATAAGACCGGCGAATAAATGCTGCGCGTCGCAAGATGTAAGAGCGGCAATTAAGGGCGACGCTGCAGATATACGCGTAGCTGCTCTGGCAGGCCCAGCAACTCTCCCCCTGTGTATAACCTGACTTATAGGCCATTCGTTCGTATAAGCTATATATATTACCTCTCTGGTCATAACGACGAGGGTGATGTTGGTGGCGCTGGTCTCGTAGAAGGCGCCGACGTCGGATATGTTGACGCCGCTGCCCAGCTTCCACTCGCCGACCTTCACCAGCTCCTCCTTCTTCAGTTTGAGCAGGTCCAATTTGAAGTTGGTGCGCTTGCCCTCGTTGAACTCGATGTGTCCGGTCAGACCGTGCAGGTCGGCCTGGGGTAGCAGAAAAAATTACATCAGTGTACTCGCATGACACACACACGGGCGGATTATGGAATGAATATTACAATTTTTTGTTATACGCGTGTATAAGGATCTATTCAATTGATTTTTTTGTGTGAACTCGATGTTGTCTGTAATGAGTTTTTTTTTGTAAATCATTAGTTTTAAAAGACCGAATAAATTACTCGAAGTAATCATCGCCGAATGAGAATTTTAAATTGTTTTAAATATTTATTATAAGGATAATCTCAATTGTAAACAATAAGCTCATAATAACGATTTTGACACATTCCCTCGACACACTGATCATGTTTATAGTTAAAACAAATTAGTTTGAATGTTGTCTTTCTCGTTTGAAACAAGCCATAATACCAAAAGATAAGTTTTACTCGTTCAATTTTCGTGGTACTAAATAGAAGAAACTATTGCTTAATTTATACACCAAAATGGATAAAAGTGAGAAGAAATCCGAGGCAAATGTCCCGCAAAATAATTCAAGTAAACACGACATTGCCGTTTCAGACGACAAAAAATACATTTGTGATATATGCCAGGTGGCATTTACACTAGAATCTAGCATGATAACACACCAACACACAATTCACAATGATCGGAAAAATTACGCGTGTGACAAGTGTGAACAGAAATTCGAGTTCCGAAGTCATTTGAGTAGACACCAAATATCGGTACACAAAGGCCTCAAAGATTTTAGGTGCAACAAGTGCGAGAGGAAATTTGAAAATAAATCAACTTTACTCAAGCACAAAAAAATATTCCACGAAGTTTTCAAAGATTACTTATGCGAAAGATGCGCCAAAAGATTTGGAAAAAAGAAAAGTTTGCTCATACACGTGAAGACAGTCCACGAGGGTTGCAAAGATTTCGCATGCAATGTGTGCGAGAAGATATTTGGAAAAAAATCGAGCTTAATTTGGCATCGAAACAAAGTACACGGAAGTGGCAAAGTTTACGCATGCAACAATTGTGAGAAAAAATTTGAATATAAATATCATTTGCTTTTTCATCAGAAGACAGTCCACGAAGGTCGAAGAGATTTCGTATGCGACAGGTGCGATAAGAAATTTGGAAAAAAATCGCATTTACTCTGCCACCAAAAGATAGTACACGAAGGTCAGAAAGATTTCGTATGCGACAAGTGTGAGAAGACGTTTGGATACAAATCGCATTTATCCAGCCACCAAAGGACAGTACACGAAGGTCAGAAAGATTTCAGATGCGACAGGTGCGATAAGAAATTTGGACAAAAACAGAATTTGCTCTGCCACCAAAAGATAATACATGAAGGTTGCATAGATTATGCATGTGACAAATGTGAAACAAAATTTAAGAATCAAAGCAATTTGATCAGACACAAAAAAATAGTACACGAAGGTCGTAAAGATTACGCATGTGACAAATGTGAAAAAAAATTTGGACATAAATCGACATTAATCAAACACCAAAAGGTAGTGCACGAAGGCTGCAAAGATTTCGCATGCGATAAGTGCGAGAAAAAATTTGCACGAAAAGTGAGTTTGCTCATCCACTTAAAGATGGTACACGAGGGTCGCAAAGATTACGCATGTGACAAATGCGAGCAGAAATTTGGACAAAAATGGATCTTGATTCAGCACCAAAAAGTAGTTCATGAAGGTCAAAAAGATCATGCATGTGACAAGTGCGAGAAGAAATTTGGGTTTTTAAGCAATTTAACAAAACATCAAAAGACAGTCCATGAAGGTCGTAAAGATTACGCATGTGACAAATGTGAAAAAAAATTTGGACAAAAATGGCAATTGATCAAGCACCAACAGACAGTCGACGAAAATCGCAAAGATTACACAAGCAACAAATGCGAGAAAAAATTTGAGCAAAAAAAATCTCTGCTTCTGTACCAGAAGATAGCACACGAAGGTCGCAGAGACTGCGCATGCCTCTGTTGCTCGAGGAAATTAGGAAGTAAATCAGATATGTTGAAGCACCAAAGGACAGTCCACAAGATTCGAAAAGATTATCCGTGCGATATGTGCGATAAGAAATTTGGGGATTCAGGAACTTTGAAAAGACACCAAAGGACAGTACACGAAGGTCGCAAAGATTACGCATGCGACAAGTGCGAAAAGGTATTTGGACTACGAGGTAATTTGATCAAACACCAAAAGACAGTGCATGACGGTCGCAAAGATTACGCATGCGATAAATGTGAGAAGAAATTTACACAAAAAGCGAGTTTGCTCTATCACAAAAATAAAGTCCGTGACGGTCGCAAAGATTTCGCATGTGACAAGTGCGAGAAGAAATTTACACAAAAATCGAGTTTGCTCTGTCACCAAAAAGCAGTCCATGATGGTCGCAAAGATTACGCATGCGAGAAATGCGAAAAAAAAATTGTTCATAAACAACATTTGCTCTGCCATCAAAGGATAGTACACGATGATCGGAAAGATTATTCGTGTGATAAATGCGAGAAAAAATTTGGACGAAAACCACATTTGCTCAGACACCAAATACAAGTACTCGAGGGTCATAAAGTATTCGCATGCGACAAGTGCGAGAATCATTAGTTTTAGAAGACCGAATAAATCACTCGAAGAAATCGTCGCCGAATAAGAATTTTAAATTGTTTTAAATATTTATTATGAGGAAAATGTATAAACAGATAAATCGGTACTTCAATTGTAAATAATAAGCTCATAATAACGATTTGACACATTCCTTCGACACACTGATCATGTTCATAGTTAAAACAAATTAGTTTGAATGTTGTCTTTCTCGTTTGAAACAAGCCATAATACCAAAAGATAAGTTTTACTCGTTCAATTTTCGTGGTACTTAATAGAAAGATTCATCGTTTAATTTAAACTCCAAAATGAATAAAAGTGAGAAAACAGTCGAAGAAGTTTTCTCGAAAAATAATTCAAGGGAACAAGACATTGCCGTTTCAGACGACAAAAAATACGTATGTGATATTTGCCAGGAGGCATTTACACTAGAAACAAGCATGATGACACACCGAGATGAAATTCACAATGAACCAAAAGACTTTGCATTTGACAAGTGCAATAAGAAATTTGCATTCCGAAGTCATTTGAGTAGACATCAAATATCAGTACAAAAAAATCGTGAAGATTACTCATGCAACAATTGCGGGAGGAAATTTGAAAATAAATCAACTTTACTCAAGCACAAAAAAATATTATACGAAGTTTTCAAAGATTACTTATGCGAAAGATGCGCCAAAAGATTTGGAAAAAAGAAAAGTTTGCTCATACATGTGAAGACAGTCCACGAGGGTTGCAAAGATTTCGCATGCAATGTGTGCGAGAAGATATTTGGAAACAAATCGAGCTTAATTAGGCATCGAAACAAAGTACACGGAAGTGGCAATGATTATGCATGCGACAATTGCGAAAAGAAATTTGGATTCAAATCACATTTGCTCTACCACCAAAAAGCGGTCCATGAAGGTCAGAAAGATTTCGTATGCGATGAATGTGAGCAGGAATTCGGATACAAAAGTCATTTGCTTCTCCACCAAAGGATAGTACATGGAGGTCAGAAAGATTTCATATGCGACAGGTGCGATAAGAAATTTGGAAAAAAATCAGATTTGTTGAAGCATCAAAAGACAGTACACGAAGGTCGCAAAGATTATCCTTGCGATAGGTGCGAGAAGAAATTTGGGCAGTATATTACTTTGATTAGACATCAAAGACTAGTACACGAAGGTCAGAAAGATTTCATATGCGACAGGTGCGATAAGAAATTTGGACAAAAATCAGATTTGTTGAAGCACCAAAAGACAGTACACGAAGGTCAGAAAGATTTCAGATGCGACAGGTGCGATAAGAAATTTCGACAAAAATCCCATTTACTCTGCCACCAAAAGATAATACACGAAGGTTGCATAGATTATGCATGTGACAAATGCGACAAAAAGTTTGGGGTTCAAAGTAATTTAATAAAACACCAAAAGACAGTACACGAAGGTCGTAAAGATTACGCATGTGACAAATGCGACAAAAAGTTTGGGGTTCAAAGTAATTTAATAAAACACCAAAAGACAGTACACGAAGGTCGCAAAGATTACGCATGCGAGAAATGCGAAAAAAAATTTGGACTAAAATGGCATTTGATCAGGCACCAAAAGACCGTCCACGAAGATCAGAAAAATTTCACATGCGACAATTGCGAGAAGAAATTTGGACAAAAAGTACATTTGCTTAAGCACCAAAAAGTAGTCCATAAAGGTCGCAAGGATTTAGCTTGAGACAAATGCGAGAAGAAATGATGTTTGACAATTGTAAATAAGTATAGATACTTATAAAGATGTGTTTCTAAAATTTAAATAAAAAAAATGCGTTGAAATGATTGTGTATTACTCGAACGGCGAACCTTTAACAAGGTGTGTACTTCTTTGCACACTGACTTGGTGGTGTTTTCAGATTTTGCGTACTACTAATCACCAATCTCCGTGCCATTTTTTGGCTGCTTGCTCACTCTAGCTCTTGATCAGCTCTTGATGATAAGCAGCCCTGAATCGATCGAACATGAGCTAGTGAAATATTTTGAAAAATTGGCTGAGAGACGGATTATTTTTTATGCGGTCGGTAAGATCGGTAATAAAAACATATTTTATCTAAAAAAAACCAATGTTCGGAACCCTTTTTTAATTTAATTTAAGACCAAGAAAGTTTTCTAATTTTCTTAAAAATTAACAAACGATCTCACAGTTGTTTTAGAATCATACCCGACTGGCGAATGAGAGCTTGCGTGGAGCTGTCACTTTTTCTAATCCACCACTGCCATGTCACGTAGCAGAGCTTGCGACGACGATCGCGCAAAATCCTATATTATTCGATTTTAAACTCTATTCGCGCGCGGCTATATCCTTTCTCTTTTTTTCGTTTCTTTTTTCTCATAAGTAAATCAACGGAATATATCTTTGAATCGTAGCGTAGCGTCGCCGCCTGCCTACCTGCGCAGTGGTAGTAGTAGTGGTAGTAAACGCGCAAGAGCGAAAATATACTACTCTACGCGCGCGACGAGCTTTAAGCCCGCGCGCGTACATATTCGGTGCGTTAATGTATGCAAATGAAAAATTATGCATGTATATTAATACACGTGTAGCAGCAGCAGCAGCAGCAGCATTCAGAGGTCATATATAGCGCGGAGCACACGCGTGGTGGAATCCACGCACGACTGGCGTTCTCACTCTCCTCGAAATTAAATTGCTAAAGAGATGCAAAAGATTTTTAAGAACTCGCGCATACGCGTTATATATACACTAGCCCAAGCGTTGACATGCGAGTTGAAACATATTTCTTTCTTTTTTATTCTTTTATTTTAATTTTTTTTTTACATTTTTTTCGGACCCGGCGAGCGAGCGAGACACTTATACGCGTACGCGTTTATATGGGTAGAGCATATAATGAACGTCGCAGAGCCGCGCTCTTGATTATTCGCGTAGCTGCTGCTGCTGCTGCAGGAATTTTCACGTGAGCTTTGCATGGTACACACGCGACGAGCTCGGCTAATTTAGTTTTGCGCGCGTGGTGCGTCCTTCGGTGGCAACTTCTTCTCTCTCTTCATTTTTGTTGTAACGTATAATATATGTAATTTACGTACAAAAATCTCGATTATTAAAAGTAGCGCGATACAACCGCGTGACGTAATTGATATCTAGGCGCGTGCAGACACATTGTCAATATGCTGGTACACCTATATATATATGTTTGCGGCTTGTGCGGCTGCTGCTGCACTTCAAGTTACAGCAGCAGCGGCAGCTGCAATTGAAAATGTAACGACGATTCGCGAAGCTGCATCGAAGTAATGATGGCGCGCAGCCGTATCCCGCAAAGAGGCTTCGTTAAGCACGTGTATCTGCACGCGCGGGAGTTTGTCATTAATTGTGGCATACATATTCGGGATACATATACACAGCTGCAGAGACAGTCGTCGTCGTAGTCGTTGTGTGGCATTGTTATGCAAATGGCGCATTTCGTCATTAGGAGTTGGGCGCGGCGACAAATTAACTTGGCGCGCCCCTCGTATATATATAGTATACGTACTCGTAGTAGTCGTGCTAGTACAGAAATGCGTGTAGATAGATGACGATGACGACGGACGGACGGAGCAGGTGGGTGGCCAATATTATAATCGACAACTGCAGCGGTACAGGTACTTGGACTGCGAGTACTATATATATACGGCATATACTTACGGAATTGATGTAATTGTAAAGCGATAGGCCGTCGTCCCAGGGCTCCTCGCGCTCGCAGGACAGATTGGCGGGTCGCAGCACGTGACTGCGATCCAGGGCCGCGAGGCCGTGCACGAACACCGCCACGCTGTCGTACATGAGGGCCGGCTCCGCCTGTGCAATAATCGACAGAGAGAGAGAGGAAGTGAAAATTTTATTTTTTCGAGTTATTATAATTGATAAAATGTCCATGGATCGTCGCCACGTACTTGTATGATACCGGATTTGTTGAGTATCGAGTGGCCGACCGGCTGGAATCGTTCCATGTGGCGCAGCGCCTCGATCACCGTGGGCGCCTCCGTGTCGACCAGTCGAAACGCCGTCATATTTACACTGTTGTACTTGAAGTCCTCCAAGTCGAACGTCTCTAAGTCCTGCGTGTTGACGATAAATTAATCATACGTACCCCATTGGATTACAGTTGAATCGAGTAAATATTATACTTACGAAAGTCGTGAACATGTAGTGGTATCGGTAATCGTTCATTTGTAATTGTAATATCTGCGGAGGAGACAAAAACGATTATTCAACAGCATTACAACGATAAAAACATTATAGTGTACATCAAAGCTATGGCTTACCGCTCTAAAGAATTGTTGCATAAATCTAGGATCGGTGTCGATGATGAGTTTGTAAATCTCCTTGTGACGAATCTCCCTTAGTACTTGTCTATAGGTGCCGGGACCAGCCTGGCGAATGAACATCTCCGTTTTCGGCGAAGGCGGCGATTTCACTAAGTCTTGCAGCTTGAACAAACCTGCGTCAAATTGACGAGAAAAGATATGATATATACGATGAGACGAGAGCGAGAGCTGAACATTCGTTCCGCAGAAGAGATATATAAGTAATGTATTATTCCATCGGGGGGAAGTAGAGTAGATTGTCGCGCGCGGAAGAAAATGACAAAGAAAGCCATGATCTTTTTAAGAGCCCGGGACGCGCATCGACGTATAGCGTATAGCATAGCCGAGGGATGATAGATGGAATGAATAGCGAGGACGGGACCCAGAGGGTACATCTAGCAGCTCTGCGGATAAAAGAAAAGTTGAAACGAGCCAAGTTGTACGAACTCGTCCTCCCGCGCGTCACTTCCGTTTTCGTTCAATCTTATCCGTTTATTGTTTTCCATCGGCGGTGCGTGTATAACTATAATCTTACGGCAGTAGCTGTAGCGCACGAAAATCAACGATCCGCCGCGCTTCCGTGTACGGAGTGTCGATCGATCGTCAGGCGCGCTATATAAAGGCAAAACTCACCAAAATCCTCCTCGTAAATAATGGCAACCTTGGTCCAGTTCAAAAAAGTCATAAGGTCCTTGAAAGCTCGATTGAGATGATCCTGGGCGGGATAAAGATTAATACTGAACTCCTTGAAGCTCGGCTCGAAGTCGAGGCGGGCCTCGATGTGCGGCACGTCCAGGGCCTCGCAGATGCTCTGAATGTGCGGCCCGAGCAGCGAGTCAGTCGGCCCGAAGATGGCCTGGACCGAGCGCGACAGCTGCTTGCAAGCTGCAAGAACGGAAGAAAAGCATTTTACCCTTTTTTTTCTTTTCTTTATTTTGGCTTCGAATAGATCTCTCGCTGCTGAAATCCGAGAGAGAGAAGGAGCGATCGATCGAAAAAAAGAGAGAGAAAAGAAAGAATTGGTGTTGCGCTGCGTATGTATCAGACGACGGTAAAGTTTTCCCTGGGGGGTACCTCAGCGCGAGATCGTTTTCTCCGTCGATCGCGTCTGTACTCGCAGCTTGCGCAAGCTCGAATAATAATGTTTCGACTTTGAAAAAGTCCCGATTTTCGTTCTTTCGTTTTCTTTTTCTATACTGTTATTTTTGCTCGATTCTCAAACTCGCGCTCTCGCCGCTCTCTTCGTCTATGAGATTAAATTTCTTTAATTTTACGTCGGCATTAAATTAAATTTGCTCTCTCTCTCTCTCTCTCTCGCGTCTGGAAAATGTTGAAAGTCATGACCCGCGCTCCACCCTCTCCCCCTCTCTGTGAAAGTAATGGTATTTCAGTTGAAGAGCTGCTGTAGCTGCTGTAGCTAGCTAGCTAGCTTATAGTATTGTCTAGCGCGAAACTGCAATTTTAACCTTATTTCAGCAGCTCGCCCTCCCCCGAGGTTGTACAATGTATAAATACAGCTGCAGCGACGAGGAGCCGTGGTATATAGAAGAGAGCGCGCGGAGAGAAAGAAGGGCATGTTATCAGATTGAAATAGACCCGCGCGCTCGAGAGCCCGTGCATGCTTTATCTTGGGCCTTTTAGGTCGCGCGCCCGCCCCACACACGTGTATTATATATATCGAAGCCCGAGCGTTGAACTCGGCTCTTTCTCTTCTCAATTTTTTTTCTCGCTTTATTACATAGCAGCCTAGCATAGGGGGGGTACACACAGGTAGCTCGATCATAAGTGCATAAACGACGTGTGGGTGTCTCGATTGAGTAAAAGAGAAGCAAGCAAGAAGCCAACCAACCTTTTTTCGACGTTCGAAACGAATCGTCTTTAGGCACGTACTGGATATCGTATACCACAGTGGTGTTGGGCAATATCATTCTCTCCTTGTTGATTTTGTAGACGGCGTATTTGAACGCCAGCTCCGACGGGCTGTCCTTCTGGTCCTCGGTGAATATCGCACCTGGTGTAGCGAGCCAAGTTCGCATGAAAGAAAAAATACAGCGTATTACATAAATGTATGTTATATTTGGGACGCGTATGTATCGTGAAATATGTTCAAGATTTGTCTGTGTGTGTATAAATTATTATTGTGTACGCATGCGATGCTGCTGCACAGCATTAAGTCGACACACAAGACAGTATTAACGCTCGCAGCTCGCGCAAAACGTGATAAAATTAGCCAAGTACGACGACGCTGCAGCTCTACGTGCTACAGAGCGAGAGAGAGAGAGAGAGAGAGAGCAACGGACGAGCTTTATAATAAAGTTTATATTGACTGTGAACTGCCGTGCGCAGGTAAAGTTCACGTCCCTTCCTCTCACTCCCTCGCTCGCTCGCTCGCCTCCTCCTTCGGACCGTGTGAATTAATGACTTTATATTAGGTATGAAGCATCGCGAGGTAGGTATAGGTACTGGTCGCCAAAGTCGCCATCCTCCACGCAGAGCTCTATCTCTCTATCTCTCTCTCCTACCATGGCTCTGCCCAGCCCTGCCCTGCCCTGCCCTGCGCAGAGTTTAAATTAGATTCGAATAATTGGCTCTCGACGGAAAATGAATTATATTCGTGGTGGGATATGTCACCGATGGAACAATTGCTCTCTCTCTCTCCTCTCGTAGCCCTCTGCGCTGCGCGCAACGTAGCGCACCCAGAGAGATGAACATTATCGATATATAGGTATGCGTGTGTAGTATTTATCGCCTGGCAAGAGCAGTGAACATTTTTTTCTTCAACCCTCCTACCCCCCCGAATTTTCCACCAACGATCGTAAGCATGATCGTGCGGTATATATAATACAGGGTACAAAAATAATAATTCCAAACTTTCGAGGAAATTTGATGATAAAATTTATTTAACCGCGGGTACTTCATCAACTATACAAAAATTGCGAAACGACGAAATTTAACGATAATGTAATAATAATAATTATTTTAAATGTGTAACAAAGCGAACTTTTACTTCATTAAATGATTATGGCATACAATTATTCGTCTACCATTTAACAGCAAGATTGGGCTCGACTGGCGAAATCGGCGGTTTCTCTACCCAGGTCAACGAGTACTTCTTCTCGAAGGTGGCCCTGTCGTGGATGTTGTACGCCTCGGGATCGAAATCCTTGTTGCCCAACGACGACAGTATACCCAACAGACTCTGCGCCGCCTGCGTGTAATCATTGGCGGCTCGATGCGCGCTCGCGTAGTCCCTCAGTAGAGCGTCGTCGAGATTCAGCAAGTGGCGCATCTGGTCGAGCAGCTCGGCGCAGCGACCCTCGGACGCGTTGACCAGCGGCGTGCCGCCGGGGAAGCGATGCTTCACGTCGAATCTCGCGCAATGCAGAATCGCGCCCAAACCGATCGATTGACGCTCCCGTCTGGAGTAGAAATTTATCTTGCGCGCCTCGACCAGGAGCTTCACGAGCTCCTCCAGTTTGCACCAGTGGTGTTGCGACTGCACCGCGTGCCGCGAGTGCCACGGCTCGTAGCGAGAGCCGCTCATATCGTCGATGTAATTTGACAAGAGTCTTGACTTATTTTTGCATATCACATAAGTCAGTGAATTTATGTTATATTAACTCCAGACCTTTTTGTATGTCACTGATAATGAGCCTCGAAAGTTTATTTCTTGTGTTTTTTGTTGTTGAAGAAAACAATGTATTTCGTAAGCCTCTAGTATCGCAGTCCCTGCGCACGTGTTTTTGAGCACGACATACAATGGCTGCGAAAAATGAGAGGTGGAAAAGTTAGGTTAGATCTTCGAAATTAACTCGTAATAAATATGCCATTCTTACGTATGCTTGATCCTAGAACCAATAGAACGAAAGTCTTGATAAACCCCTTTTTACGTAGTCTGTGAGTATATATTTACCATGACTGCAATTAGAAGAAATATCGCGTAGGTTAGGGGCTCGAATTGTTTGCGCACGAAAATTCATTACGCGTACTTACGCGTCGAATTATTGTAACGCAATTGCACTTTAAAATGAAGTTACTGCGACAAACGTTACTTCGAGCGCCTCCTACTTGAATTTGATAATTGTGATACGGATTGCTGTACTGTGAAATTTCGCGCGTGCATCGCACTTGCGAAATAAACAAAAGCCGGCAGCAGAAAGTGACTTCGACGCAGTACGAGCTCTGAGAAGCGTGACGGTCAATCAGATGTGCCTTTCTCTTCGTGTAGGTATGTGTATGTAGTATTTATCGGCTGGCAAGAGTAGGGAAGTTTTATTCAGCCCCCCAGAAACAATATTTCAAAACAATCGTTAAATTTGATGATAAAGTTTATTTGATCGAATATACTTCATCAACAATCCAAAAAATTGCGCAACTTTACAACGACGAGATTTATTATACAATAATATACATTAATTACAAACGTATTGAGAAGCGGCATCTATAATAGGAGAAACAGATACTTTGTGAAAAATATTAGGTACTTTAGGAACTTCCCAAGTCATCGAGTACTTCTTCTCGAAGCTGGCCCTGTCGTGGATGTTGTAAGCCTCGGGATCGAAGTCCTGCTTGTCGAGCGACGACAGTACGCCCAGCAGCGCCCTGACCGACTGCGCGTAGGCCGGCCTGCTCTGGCGCGAGTCCTGGTGCTGCAGCGCCTCGCGCACCTGATCGAGCAGGTCGGCGCACTTGCCCTCCGTCACGTTGACCAGGTGGGTCTGGGGGAAGCGCACCTCGCGTTCGAAACGCCGATCGCCGTTCAGTTCGCGCAGCCTGGCGAGGATCTTCTTGCGCTCGGCGTGCTGGTAGAAGTCGATCTGGCGCGCCTCGACCAGCAGCTTGACCAGGTGCTCCACCTTGAGCCAGCGGTGCAGCGCCTGCACCTCGTGATGGGTGCACCACGGATGGTAGTACGAGCAAGGGTAGGACATGGTGATCGCGCGGAGTTGACGTTACACGCGTAATTTTCTCGCTGATCTTCGGTGCGAATATATATATACTTGCCGAGTTCACGTGGCACACTGACGAGCTACGAGGCACGGTTTTCTTGTATTCGCGTGTGGCACATTAAAGCCGCGGTGATTATGTTTACTTTGAGAGCTATTTCTGTGTGTATACACGCGTTGTTGACGCCTTTTAAATTCCCATACGTATTACCATGATTCGATTCCATCGTCGACGTTGTTATTATATATATCGTGGCTTCCGCAACGAAATCTATTGTCGACGTTTCCAAAAAAAAACCGACCATTTTTAGTCGTTCGTATATTTATCAATACCTCCTTTCCAAGCGCATATGTACTCGCGAGGATCGCGACGATGATTCATCGTTTCGCAGCGTTTCCCCCACGGGGCGACGATCAGCATCGCATCATTAAAACGAAACCGCAAAAATTGTATATAGTGCACAGTCTGGACCCGGGGGAATAAATACACAATATGCACGCGCGTATAATAAAAATAGCCGCGCGAAACGTTGCAGCAGCCCCGTATTATATACGCGCTCGGCGCGTCGAGCATTATAGGTAATCAAGAAGCCACCCGCATATAACGGCGTGGTCCGCTGCACCGCGCGCGATACATCGAATCGAGCTCGCGAGCGTCAAAAGCAAATATATGCTGAATAATCAAGGCCACATTCACCGTGGGTTGTGCGTGCGTATATAGATCGTCGCGTGCCGCTGGCCCGAAAAACGTCGAAATGAACATTTTTGTGATCGGACAAAAAATAATACGCGTTGGACGGTATACACGTTCGCGGAATAAAAAAGGATATATTTTTATTTATTTTTTCATCGTGCGGTGAAATCGTGAGAATTTCCAAAATATTCGCTCGGTCGAAATAATAAACAATTGCTCTGTAAACTAGATAGTATGACGGAAAATGCACGAATCATCGGATAAACGTATTAGTTAGTGTAGGGAACAATAATGCATTTTCGAGCTCCAAAAAAAAAAAAAAACATTTATTCAGCTCTTTTTTTTGTTAATTCGTATATGTTTATCCTTCATCTGTACATATTTCACGAGCTTATTTATATAGTTATATCCTCGCCCGCTGGCCTTGACAATCCCGGCCTGGATCGCGTGAATTTTTCGACGGCACGCGCAAACAATAAAGAACATCGGGTATAACGACGCATCCTAATTAGGCAAAAGTGTATACACATAATTATGAGCTTTCAACATTTAGTAAAAGCAGATTATCAACCGAGTGTCAAAAGTTACGCGGCTTTCGCTTTACTGCCTCCGCTGCTGCTCCACTGCTCTGCTGGCTGCACGTCTATGTGCGCAAGCTCGTCGTCGTCGTCGGTGGGTTATTTTCCCTCACCATCATCCCCCCCCCGGTGCACAAATCGCAATGAAGCTTTCCGCACCGAGCAGCAGCAGCGAGCCCATTATGTGCTCCGTGTGACGGATATAGAGGACAATCGTCATAATAGCGCGAGGATGGGGGGGGGGGGGGATGATGAAGCTTATGCGCGAAACAACATGCTGCTGCTGCCTGGGATCCACTATGCTGCCGCGCGTTACGGTTGCTGAGCTTTTAATTGCGCGCGCGCCTTTGTGTATTGATTATTATGCAAGCACGTCGTGCGGCTCTGCGGCTGTTTTTATCCGTTTGACTGAGCGGACGTATATATATAGCTACTCTGTCATATTGTTTCTCTCGCATTCGAGCGACGACGACGATCGCGTTGTATATCTCCGCAACCCCTGCGGATAGCAGCATTTACTTACACCGCGCGCGGAGCGTGGCAATTTTTTTAGCTCCATCATGGACGCAAAGTTTGTTCCTTTCAGTTTTTATTATTCGTAAATATAAAAATAAATCGTTTTCCCCCCGTCTCGCGTATTCTATCTGATAACGGCCCGCCTCTCGAGTGCGCAGTATATATAGTTGAGAAATTTTCGAATGAAACAAGTGCGTGTGCGTGGGCTTCGTACGGGCATGGGAGCTGCAGTGCACAAAAAACGAAGCAATGTACAAATATAGTCGTGCGCGCCGTACCGCCACGAGGCCGAGAGAGACAGAGAGAGAGAGAGAGCATATGAAAGAACGATGAAGTAATTAAAACCGTTTAATTACTCGAGCGTCGAAGCCCACGGTATACACAAACACTACTACTACTACCACTACTCGGCCGTGTATATAACGCACGTAACGAGACGATCAATTACGTCGTATAATAAGGTTGAAAGCGACTTTTTGTGTGAAGCGTGCGCATGGCTATCTCTCGATTCTCGCGACTGACTGGTTATATATGCGCGATAGATACGCTTTTTTTTCTTTTTTTGTCGTCCCAAACGCGCGTACGTTATAAATATAGGTAATTTTGTTTGGCTGGAAAATATTTTAGCACGAAAGATGTATGCTAAAAAATCAAACTCATATGTGTGCGTGCACCATAACTCTCTCTCTCTCTCTCTGTCTCTGTGCGTTTGCCTGCACGCGCACTTCGAGGACTGGCAAAAGGCTCGCGCGCATGTAGCGGAGAGAAAGAGGATGAAATTAAACTGGCATTTTGGACTCTTTGTTCAAGTGTGTCGAGCGTCAAAAGCTATATACCAGTGGAGCAGCAGCAGCAGTGCACGCCGTTTTACCGTGTATAAACGAGCTGCTGCTAGCTGGCACAGCAACGTATACTACTATATATAAGCGCGCGTACTCATTCAAGCACAATAACACCTCCGACCCTCCCCATTATTATTATTATGATTATTATATAAAAATGGATTTTATACACGCCGTAACAATAAGCGCCTTTGTGCAAAATTTTTAATACCCCGGCCGAGGCGCGTACGTTATTATCCAAAAAATAAAAAGTGCGTTAAAAAATGTTTCATCCCCCCGCGTGCCCAACCCCCGATTTTATATTATACATTATTATATGTAATATTATTATTATACGGAAGCGAGCGCGCGACATGCCGCACAACAACAGCGCACAGCTTCGCACGCGCGTATTTATTGTGTCCGACAGCAGCGGGAGAGAGAATTTTGCAGGCTGCAGACTCTATGTACTCAAGTAAATAGAGTCTCTCTCTCTCTCTCTCTCGCTCTCTCGGCTGGGTGTAAAAGTGTACAATACGCGCGTATAGTATTGTGTATAGATATATATAAATATATATAGCGCGTGCGGAGATTTAAACGGCTGCAGCTAGCTCGCGCCGAGTGCGCGAAAAGCTCAACAACCAACGCCGAGCCGTAAGAGACGTTGCGTTGCGTGTATGTGTGTGTGTATAGGCAGAGTCGTTAAATATTTATTTTAGCTTGTGTCTCCTGAAGGTAGCTGCTGCTGCTCGTATAGAGGAATGTTTATCGTGTCTCTGTGTTATTCCTCTCTGGCTGGCATCGATTTGTTTTTTTCCCTCTCATTGCGTGCGTACACTGCACGCGTATATACATCGGAGATCAGCTCAGGAGAAGGAACGCCGATTCCCGATGTGTATCGTGCAATCGATCGTAGCAGCAGCGGCGGCGGTGCAGCTGGGATTTTTCGCAGCAAAATTTAATTACTCACTCTAAATGCTCGGAATGCCGAAGGAGCTTTTTTTATCTCTCTATCCTCTCTCTCTCTCTCTCTCTCTCTCTCATGGGCACAGAGCACGCAGCAGCGAGCGATGAATAATCAACTCTGAGCTCTGGCAAAAATGTGGATAATCAACACGAGGGATTACACATAAGTTTTTTACTGCCTGTCTGCCCGACTGCCTCTTCATCCGCGAACGTCGACGATCTCTTTTATTTTTTCGAAAAATTTGCAGTTGCTTCTTTTTCTTTTTCTTTTTTTGTTGTTGCGAGCGTATAAAAAAATAGATGAGAGCTCTGCTCGCGCGCGCGCGCGCAACTGTACCTCGAGTAAAGTTCAATGGTCTCGAAGGAAGTTAACTCACTCTCTCTCTCTCTCTCTCTCTCTCTCTCTTTGGTACTAATTGGAAAAGACCTTTTTCTAAAACTCGTGTACAGCTTTTTCTCTCTCTCTCGTCGATTTGCCCAAGGCCCTATAGATTGAAAAAGAGTCGAGTCTTGATGAAAAAAATGCGAGGAAGAAAGAGCTTGCTTCGCTGCTGCGAGCTTGCGCTGCTAAAGAAAATGTTTTAACTCATTTAATCACAAGAGCTTGAAAAAAACAAAAGCTGACAATGACGCGCTAATGTAATATTATATAGGAGGAATAGGATAATTTTTCGGTATTACGCTCTTGGGCGCATTATATATTATATTGCCGCTGGGTGAGCTGGTGCGCACACGTGTGCCAGTACAGCAGCGCTTAAATCCCTTATCCGAAAAAACGAGTCGTGTAGCCGGATTTTTGCCTCGGCACGCGCCAGATTATCCGCTCTCTCCCTCACTCCAGAGCTTTTTTTTTTTTCTCTCTCTCTCGCTCTCGCAGGTTTATATACCTTTTTACGCGCTCTGCGCTCGCATCTTAAGAGTGGCAATCGACGAAAGCTCTCTAGCTCTCTCAAAGAATTTCTTCTTACTTATACCACTGTGACTTTTTTCGCGTTGCTATACTGCTTTCAGTGCCACTGCATCTCTGCGTGTCTCTAATCTTTAGCGAAATTATCACGAGGTACGTTTCTAAGATGAGTTTACTTGCCGCCACCGTCGTCGTCGTCGTCGTCGCCCGGAACATCATAAATAACTCATGCCTGTAGGAAGTGGCAGACAAGCGAGTTTGCAGCACCCCGCGCGCGCGCCTAGCAGTATAGCATCTATAGGTATACATCCTACATATATGTATTCGCTGCTGCTGCTGCTATACAAGTAAGGAGCTGAAAACGTGATGAATTCAGGGGGGGTCTATGTATATATACAACACTATATACTACTCTGTGCAGCGCGCAAGTTGGGATGCATGTGTATATATAAATTCATGGGAGCTGCGCTAAGGTTGTGTATAGTATATAAAGCACTTGCTAAAAGTAAGTGCAAACATACTTTAAAGCGTATGAGAGAGAGAAAGAGCGAGAAAGAGACAGACTTAATATACTCGACGCTTTTCTCTTCCTTTTTTTGCTCTCTCTCTCTCTCTCTTCCTCCCTTTTTTTTTTACTTCATATCTCTTTCGATAAAACGAGCAAACACAAAAACGCCATTGAGCAAATAATACAAGCTAGCAGCGGCGGCACGACAATCGTTCTGGGTAGACTAAAGAGGCGAAAAAAAGGAGCAGGAGGAGAAGAAGAAAGAAAGAGAAAGAAAAAACGGCAACGAGCCAGTCGAAGCTTACAGCAGCCTCATGTATTATTCACGGGACGAGCGCGAGGCAGTGAGTGATATAGCCAGGACGTGCGACATTTTTAGGTGTAGCCCTCCCCCCCAACCTACCCCCTGTCGATTTCCTTAGACGTGCACGCCGCGCACGTTGGACTATATTTTTAAACGACGATGGTAACTACCGCACTGGTCGTGTGCTTGTTTGCCTTCAAAACTCGGCCAGAGCTTGCGCGCCAACAACTTCTTCTTCTTCTTCTTCGTCCCCTACTTTTTTTTTTTAGCGAGAGCTTGCAAGCTTCACGTCCAACAGGCTCTCTTCTTGGATAAATACGCAATAAAACTCTACGTCAAGCGCGCGCGCGCGCGCGGGGTATTTTAATTATATATGGGAATCGCACCTTGCCTACTGCGCGTCTCTGGTACAAGGCGCGTGCTGCACCACCGGCCGCCAAGTGAGTTCTCTAAGTGGTGTAATAAAGCCCATCTGGGCGTGCCACTCTGGAGAGAGCCGAGCGAGCGAGTGAGTGCAAGTTGAAGGGCTCCCTTGTGAGAAAGAGAGAGAGAGAGAGAGAGCCTACCGGTGCGCGCGTGCGGCCGGAAAATGAGCCGAGTACGTATAACGGTATATATGCACAGTCGCCGTAATTATATATATCTCGAGGAGTGCGAAATTCTTTTCTTCTTCTTCTTCATCTTCTTCGCGCGCGCGCGCGCGACGAGCTTTATACAAAATTAAAGTCTCTCTCTGCGCTCTCTTCATTATGCGCGAGTGAAAAGCTCTTTAAAGCTCGAAATACATATAAGTACGCAAGCAGCCCTTCGTGGGTGTGGGCGTGTATGTGTGTTATTATTTTCTTTACGTCGACAGTTCTCTGACCGAGGCCCGGCCGGTATAATATGTACTTATGGGGCTCTTTGCGCTCTCGCGTGTGTGTGGTACGCGAAGTAAACAGCCAACGTCCATCTTTCTAGCCTCCCCCCGGCCCTCGATTAATCGATCAATCAAGCGTGTAAAGCTTGTCCGCACGGACGCGCCGCGCAAACACACTCGACGTTATATGCGCTCGTGTGTGTGTGTGTGTGTGTGTGTGTTCAACCGTTGCTTGCGACCTCTCATACACGGACGCATCACATAATCAAGGGACACGCAGCGGCCGAGTAGTAGTCGAGTCCTGTCAAGGGACTGTTGACACGCATAATAATATGAGAGCGAGTCGAGCGCTCGGTGGTAGAGGTGACCACGCAGCTCATAGGCTCTTCAGACGGTGCACTTTAATAAAGTTAGAGCTCTCTCTCTCACTCACGTAGTCCATAATGTAATATATTATATATGGAAGCTTGCGATCGAAAGCTCGCGCAAGCTTCTCACACCGCGTGGGATTACAGAACTTGTGAGCTGCGAGCTTACGGCCGCCCGATCCATAACTTTCGTAATCGGCTGGTCGAGAAAAACGCGCGCCTCGGCCGTGTCAACGCGATAAACGTGTCGCGCGGAAGCAAGTGAATCCCAGAACGCGCGCTGCGGGCAAATTATTGCTCGCAGGCCATCATTTATACAGCGGCGCTCTTGATTCTCTCGCGCGGGTAGTGTAGCGGGGGAAATCGATAAATCTCGAGTTTTGATTTTTCCATTATTGCACGCGGCTGCCGTATATAAGCGTACGTACGTACTATTGCTCTACCTGCGTGCGCGTGCATGAGTGTGCAGCGCACCGCACCACACACACACACGTACACGTGAATTATTTACAGTAATTAATTTGTGCGGCGAGCCTTGCAAATACAGAGTGTGTATAACGATATAATACAGAGCGTCGAGGATTGCAAGTCAAAAGCATAGACGCGCTGTATTATTATATATATGTATCGTTGGAGAACACTTGATACATTGCCCTTATACCGCGCGCGACGCAGCTATACGTAATATACTGCCAGCCCAGCCCAGCCAGCAAGCCAACGAACGAACGAACGAGCGAGAGAGAGAGACTATAGGCGACTTAACGACGACGCCGTACGTATCGTACGCGATATACATTCACGTTCACGTGTGCAATGTGTATGTGTGTGTGTGTGTGTGTGTGTGTGTGTGTCATCGTCGAGTGCCGTAGAGATACGAAGGGCTTCACGGGCTTCATTTTGCGCTCGTCTGATCCCGCAAGCTTTCGCATACAGTGGTACGTATACGAAGGTAGGTAGGTAGTAGGTACACTCGCCCATGCCTGCCTGCCTGACTGACTGCCTATCTACTACTCTCTGCTAGACTGCAGTGCATGTATCTCTCGCTCTGCTGGGCCCCCCCCTTGTACTGTGTGTGTGTGTGCGTGTGCCGTACGCTGTGTGCTGTGTGCAGCTAGCGGGCGCTGCACTTTAGCCGCGCGTCACGGATATAATAGCTTATTTTCTGTATACGCTAGCCTGCGATTCGATTGCTGTGTGCGTCAATTTTGTTTTATATTTTTTGTATTTTTTTATTTGTTCTGCAGTTGCGTACGTGAGAGGGAGTTTGAACGAGACCCATTCGAGAGAGAGAGTGCAATACAATTGAGAAATTAATTTACCAAGTCGGTGTATTTAAGAGAGAGAGAGAGAGGACAAAAGTCATTACGGATTATGTACGCTTCCACTACTACGAGTCGTCGTTCGTCGTCGGTCGTGTATTTTAAGCGCGCCAACGTCTGACTGCCGGAGAGAGACTAATACAAAATTGAATCTGTTGAATATTGCTGCTGCAGCTTTCCAACGAGCTCTCGCAGCTCTCTGCTACTACTACTATGTACTCCTGCAGCGAATGTATAACATGCAGATCTCGAGGAAAAGTAATGTACAGGTGTGTATCGCCATCGAAATGTTGTCGCTGCCGCCGCTGCTTGTGAAGCCCGAACACGGAGCGTATTTAGAAGGACATTTGCGCGCCGCGGCAGCGATGTTTCGAAGCCAATCAAGCACGTGATCTGCATTTCGTCGTCGTAGCAGCAGCAGCAATATATATAGTTCAGTTATATGGCAAAGCAGCAGCGGGAGCAGCAGCATCGATCGAAACTATATCAACTCCACTTATATCTTGCCATCTTATATCGATTCAATTACATTTGTGCGCGAGGAGCACAGAGCCAGTACTACTCTCCGCGTCGCCTTAGCTTTCTTTATCTCGGGAGAGAGAGTGAACTGCCACTACATCCAGTGTCCGATGTAATTTTACCAACAATTGCTGTATTGCCTGCTGTTACAACGATTTTTCCTCTTCCTCCCTCGCATATATAGTATGGTACATGTGGACTGCTGCTGCTGCCGAGTATATGGCAGAGCACAGACTACCGCATGCATCTGCAGCATAAATCCTGCCGCTGCTGCTGCTGCGAGTGGGTGTGTGTGCCTCTGCTCTACTCTGCGCGCACTTCGCAAAAGAGCAAACGACGTGGAAAATTTTAAAAATATAGAGATGCCCACCGTGAAGTAGTAGTTGCCGGGGGACGCCCAGGCCATTATGAATCGCCTAACACACACGGTAGTGCGCGCGCTTACGCTTGCATGGCGTGCATATATAGCTCGCTCGCTCTTGCCCCGGCGCAGCAAATCGAAGGCGAAATTATTGTAATTTCACTTTTGCAAAGCGCTTATTTCGCTCGCTATACGTATATATATATATACAGCGGGAGGAGCAGCAGAAACGATATGAACAGCGAAATTGTAGCTATATGTAAAGTACCGTGTATAATACACTACGAGTGCACACACGAGAGCTTTTAAAGCTCGGAGCTGCCTCGATGCGCAGATATATATATGTATCGTTGAAGCGAATTCAATTTTTTTGCCTCGATCGAAGAGAGAGAGAGAGAGAGGAAAGCGAGCGAGACGCGTCTAACGTATTTTTAACTTTTTTGGCTGGAGAACGTAGATCGAAATCATGGACGATTGTAACGAAATCGGTATGAATCAATGCCCTCGTCGCGTAGTCACGTCTTACACAAAGTGCGAGCTTTATAGTGATTATAAGGTATAAAGCTGTTGCTCAGCTAAAAGAGTATAAATCTCACGCAGCAGCAGCAGCCGCATCATCGCGCCTCGTACCCCCCGAATTATTGTACGCGCTCGAATCGCATCGCCGAGTGAAATATAAGCGCCCCTGGCCTGCCGCTGCTGATGCCTCAGAGACGTCTAATTAAATCGTCGAGACGAAGAGTCGAGACGAGCTTGCGGCTTAGCCGCGAGCTATGACGTATGCTAGTTTACTGTTGTGTATATACCTATATACATGGCACGCATTCCACGAGTATTGCCCGCGCGCGCGCGCGCGCACCCCATGAAAATAAATCAGAAAAGTTCTCATCGCGGAGTGTGTTTGTCGGTCTGCCACGAGGAAGAGGAACGAAGGAAGACGAACGAAGAAGAAGAAGAAGAAGAAAAACTTTTTTTTCTTCGCGGTGCAACTAAACTTTTGCCTTCCTCCCCCCCACCGCGCGCGGCGCGTGGCGGACTTTTTCAAATTGTTTTCTTTATATACAACACATCTCGTGCTTGCGTATACGCAGCTTCCCCCTTCCTCCCTCTATCTCTGTGTATTTATATACATAGCGTGTATACATGATAATACTCTATAACGATAGGTGGCTAAATAAATTTCGTCGTTGCGCTGTAACGAGACGCGCGGCAAAATAATTGGCCCAAAGCCGCTGATTAAACAATACTCGCCTCTACTCTCGAGCTGCCGCTGCTGCGAACGATAGTGACGGAATATTTATATATATTTTATATCCCAACTCGTCTCTGCTGGGCCGTAAAAAGGCATAAATCATCTCATTGGATTATGTTCGGCGCGCGTGAAAAATTGCCATTGAACGTCGTACGTAAATTTATCAGCTGGTACGAATACAAAAAAAAAGGGAGGGGAAAAAAAGAAGAAAAGCAAAAGCGCTTATCTCGATATCCGATATTATATGCTCCGCATTATTTTCCTTTTTTTATCATCGAAAAAAAAGACGCTTGTACGACAAAAAAAGAGAGAGAGAGAAAAAAGAGAAAGAAGAAGAGGAGATTTAGTCACATTCGCACACACAAAACAAATGTTATAAGACACGAGAGCGAGCTTTTTTCGAGTCGAGGGTGGGTGCAGCAGAGATGGTTGTAGATTGAAAATAAAAAAGGCCACACAGCTATTTTGCGAGAGAAATGCCCCGAGGCGCGCGAAACCTACATCTATCGCATGTGCACCCAAAAGCAGCAAAAGCAGCGGCGAAAAAAAGGGCAAAATAGGTACCGTATAATACAGTGTGGGAGGGAAAATATAGGCCGCATATATATAAAGTGTATACCACGTATAGGTGCCAAAAGGAATTCGTAACCTCGATGTGTTCTCTTTCTTCTTTGTGGCTTGTGTGTATTACTTTTTTTTTTGCCTATAACCAGCCCATAGATCAGAGTCCACTTATTTGTTGTTGTTGTTGTTGTTGTTGTTTTCGTCGTTGTTCGTGGTCGTAGTTGCCTATTAATATAATCGGCCGGCATATCGTCGTCGCTCGCGCGCATGTTCGCCTCGTATATCAAAATTTCTTTGTGGGCACATCGCGCTCGTTCGCTCGTGGACTACACGCATACAAAAGCCTCACCCTGTGGCTGTGGCTGCTGCGGGTAGTATACGCGTATCCCCCGACGAGAAAATGACAGTTTGGCAGCTCGGAAAAAGAGCAGAGCGGAGAAACGAGAAAAAAAAAACAAGAAAGAAAAGTTTTTTTAGTATCGGCATGCGTGCGTGCCTCGCACACAGCTGCAGGTACCGAGCACGACGACAACACAGCGCGCGCGCGCGCGTTATCCCTCGGAGTTTGGCGTTAGTAGCGGTAGTAGAGGCTCATTCGCTGGCGACGACACGCGTTGCGCGGAGCCCCTTTGATGCCGATATAATGATCCGGAGCTTTAGCTGCATCGATCCGAGAAATGTGTCGCGCCTGCCTGCCTGCCTGCCAGTGGTGCACGCAGTGTGTATACACGTGTATACGTACACACGTAAACTTTCTATAAGGCTTTCCGTGTATTTCGTGTATTTGTGTGTGTGTGTATTATGAAAACGTTTGCATATCCTTGACTCCTATAATACGACGACGACGACGGCGACGAGCGTAAGGTCGTGAAACGAAACGACGTCGGCTTCGCAGGATCGTGTGTGTATACGCACGTCCTCGCTCGCGCAGCTTGCAGCTCGCGTATACGTGTCTTTTCTATATAACAGGACGAGAGAGAGAGAGAGAGAGAGAGAGAGAGAGAGAGAGAGAGAGAGAGAGAGAGAGAGAGAGAGAGAGAGAGAGAGAGAGAGAGAGAGAGAGAG
>CACVKI010144059.1:0-31318 GCA_902732785.1 Trichogramma evanescens
TATTTTTTGTCCTCATTTTTCTCCTTCAATAATGTATGGATTTGGATGAAACTCAGCCAGGATGTTAATAAGTGTATTAGAAATATGCCTCTACTCTTAGATACGCGAATATCATTCCCAATTTTTTTAATTTTACATAAATTGCTTGGTAGCCTGGCGTTATCGACTGAGTGGGTATGTCTGGCCCTTAAGTTTTTCCACTAAAAAAATTACATGAACGACCGACGCGAAATTCCGACCAATCATGAAGCGAGGCGCAGTTACTCCTCGACCAATGAGGTGACGAATAAAACGACTTCACATGATTTTTTTAAGGAAGGACCTGAACTTACATTGTTGAATTGAATGGAGTACTTATTCTCGATACAAAGAAGCAGAGCTTAATTCTTAGAACTGTCCAGTTTGGAAGCCGAAGAAGAAGAGATTGAGTGATCGATCATTTTTCT
The DNA here is from genome assembly GCA_902732785.1 of Trichogramma evanescens. NCBI lineage: Eukaryota > Metazoa > Arthropoda > Insecta > Hymenoptera > Trichogrammatidae > Trichogramma > Trichogramma evanescens. Next base: position 447 of record CACVKI010144059.1, read on the forward strand.
ATGAGTTGATCATTAATTCTCAAAAGTGAAAGGTTTACTATTATTTGATTGTCACGCCTCTATACCCCTTTGTGTCAAGTATTCAAGCCTTTCATTCAAATTCGTGTTTATATGATGAAACAGTTAGTTCTTTATACAATTGATTATTGTTTTATGTTCTATTAATTAATTAACTTAACTGGATTATTATAATTATTCATTCATGACTGTGTATAATATCATCACACACTACGAGACTGAGGCTCATGATCTTCTTCTCTATTATTTTAATAGAAGATTAAATTACGTCAAGTCATTGAAATACAGAAAGATAAAAGATCATCTTTAAGATCTTAAGATGATTAGAATAGATAGTGTTTTGGGTTGCATATGTAAAGGCGTCGCTTTAGAGACTTGAGTAATCTTTCAAGGAAAGTCCCAATGCATATTGTCATTCTTTTATTGTTTGTCGTGGCGACATTACACTCGTAACATTCAAAGCGAACCGGTAAAGCTACGGCACCAGGGTCGCGTATAGTTGTTCAGAACATTATTGGTCCCAAATGCTACCTCCATTATCACACATCCTGAATCCATGGATCACTTTCAATCAGTAGTTTTATGATAGAGATAACAAAAAATCGTAAAATGAACAAAAATTGGTGCAAGGTGGATAATAATGGATCGTATCGTCTCGCCCCAGGTTGCGACCGTAACCATTCATGTTCTGAAGAAGTGTACGCGGCCCTCGTGCCGTAGCTTTACCGATTCGCTCTGAATGTTATGACAAGTGCGGGGCTTTTTGCAAAAACGTAAAATGCCAGAAAACGCAAAAGAAAAACAAATTTAACACGAAAAGTATACAAAAAAGCTCACAGAAACAGCTTTATCTTATAGTTTTGCTTTTCCCGATTTTCACGAAATGGACTTAAATCGTTATGCACGATGCTCTGATACTAACGATAGATGTAATATACTCATCTATTTTGACCCTTGTACCTTAAAATAGACACTATATATAGGTGAACTAAACTTTACCACCAGATTTATATAATAGCAAAATTTCGAATGAAAGAGTATATTAATTAAAAATAATGTTAGCAGAGATTCTCATGTTTTTAGGAAGTAACGATTTATGGAAAATTAAAGATACGTTGCCAATTTAAGAAAATATAATCAACATGCACTTGATTTGCAGTTTTCTCCGCTGAGAAATCAAATTTTTATGTGCGATTTTTCAAACAGATTGCAAATAAAAATAAACTTATGCATTACTGTAATAAAACTTATTAAGATCGGTTTGGAATCTTTCATTTTAAATATTGAACGAATGCCGCTGCGAGGAGGCTCTTGATACGCACGAATTGAAATTTTGTGGAACTAAAAATTGAGACGACTTGCAAACAAAGTTTTATAATGAATGTTATTTTTTCAGTGTGGGAGCGGTTCATCGGTCACAGGTGAAGGCGTCATTGTAAGCGGCGTAAATGTCAATGGAGGGATCGGCGTAGGAAGTGGCATGGACTGTATGCCATTGCGTCCTGGTCCGTTTCACTATTTAATAAACGAGCAGGCGAAATCTTTAGTGGCCCTGCAGGAGCTTCAAAATGAAGTTGGAGCTTTACTCGAGTTTCGGGATCTCGTCATCGAGACGTTCCCGAACCTCAGGCATAAAATGGCCGTATCTGCGGCGTCGTCGGCGGTGGTTGCGACAAGTGCTGGTTCAGGGGCCAGTGGGAACAGTCCAGCCGGTGGTCCAATTCACACCTCGAGCAACGACAATGCTTCCGTCCTCATGTCACCCAGCAATCAGCAGGGCTCGCACATACCTCTTCCATTATCCAGTCAGAGGTACGCATTCGAACCGAGAGCTTTGACATTTTAGAAACTTCCAGAGAAAAACGCACGCGACTGTGAATTGCGTTAAATTTTTCAGTTTAACGTCACGGCGAATCGTCGAATGGGAACCGGGCAAGGTGCGCCGAAGAGTCGCGCAATCCAGGGAGACGGACTCGACGTCGTCGTTGCCGCGAAGTCGCAGTAATTCGCATAGCGGAGGCTGCAGCAGTAACAACAAACAGCACAGTGCCACCGTCCAGGACTCGGGTTTTAGTACCGAAACGTCATCGAAAGATAGCGCCTCGACTGCTACCGCTAGACCACAGAGTCCCAGCTGTAGGCCCGTCCTCGATGAAGCTGAAGACGAGCTCTGGAATCTGCTCGATGTTATTCACAGAAAAGGCGTCAGGCTTAGAGAAGAGGTCGAGAGTTTGCAAGGTAAGCTATACGAATCTCAATCCAATTCAAATTATAAAATTTAATCGAATTTTTTGTCGCAATCAAAATTGTACAAACAAAAGTGAGAGTATATTATTTATTTTACTTGAAATGCGTAGTGAGATTAAAAAAAATTGAAAATATACGCCATAATGTTGCCGGAATATCGATATCCTCAAGGGTTTTTTTCCTCAGGTCGTTTGGAAAGTGTCGCCCCGGAAGACTTGGATGATGTGCCGAGCGACATCCTCGACGCCGTGCGAAATGTCACGGATCACACAACGAGACAAGGTAAACGGCTGGACCATTCGGATCTCGACGAGAATTTCCTCGATGACGACAACGACAACAACAGTGACGAGTTGGCCTTGCTGCGTCGCGAAAAGCTTCAATTACTTGACAAAGTAGCTGAACTCGAAGCCGAGACTATAGCTGGTCGGGCTCGAACTCAAGAACTCCAGTCCCAACTAGCAGCTCTGGCGCTTCTCAAGACTGGCTTGGAGGATAGGTTAAAAATTGGATTGTCAGCCGCAGGCGACATCAGTAGCGAGATCTTAACGCCGGCGCCTAACAGATTAACACCCATCGATGCGGTCTCCACAAATGGCATGCCTTCACCCAGAGGCAGCAACGGAGCACTCAATATCGGTGGCAAAGGTTCGGCTTTCGCAAGCGTCGTTACCTCTACTGGTAAGCGACTAATAGCTACTTCTATTTTCATTTGAGACGATTAATTCAAACATCACATGGTATTCGACCTAAATGCGGTATTTTTTCAAGGTTCAGAGTCCAAGTTGTCTGCGAAAAGTCGTTTTCGTACGCGAACAATCAAAAAGAATGTATTGCAGCGCGCGGCTAACCAGATGTCAACGACCAATCGTTCTTACGAAGATATTTACTCGGCGGTCGCTTCTCAAGATTCGTCCGCAGAGCGACGGGCTCGTCTGGGTGCGCTGGATTCGGTGCTGGTATCGCCGACTCGAATGCCGCTACGACGATTGCCTCGTGCTGACGTGGATACTTTGAAAATTGCTGCCATACTGAAAGAAAAAGAGCCACTAGAGCTGCAGAGACACCTCATAACTACGACTGTTCACAATCAAGTGAGAGCTAGACGAGTCTTAATAAATAATTGTCTCAATAAATGTCATAGTCGTTCATTCAATATTTTTGATATTTTCAGGTTTTACAAAAACAACTGAACGAAGTGCAGAAAAGTAGTGAATGTCTTTCCGAACGATTAGGAAAAGCCAATGAAGAAAATGAGGATCTGCGGTTTCAGGTACATAGGCGATAAATTACTAGCTTTGTTGAAGATCTTGAAATTCGAAATTCAACCCTGTTTAATCGCAGCTGGCCGAGAGAAACATCGAACTCGAGGGTACTCGAGCCAGAGTGCGGGTGCTGGAGCGTTTGCAGCAACGACCAGCAACTGAAACGGACGCAGATGACGAGTCTGAGTTGGCGTTGCATCAGCTATCGAATGGAACGTTGGACACGACGAATAGCAACAGCAGTGCTGAATCGTCGCGCGAGCCGCTGGTTAACTTGCAGAACGGTGCAGCGTTGAAGCCTTCGCCTCGCCGGCGACCTAGTCGAATTCCTTTGCCAGGTGCATCGAAGGCAGCGGCACCAAAGCCTCCGATCATTCAAAGATCGCGCTGCACTTATGACTCTGCGAGTCAGAATTATTCGCGAGATGCGCTCGGCAAACAGCAGCAAACGAGTAACGGCTCCCCTTCGAGCTCGGCCAACTCCAATCGACTGAAGAGCAACCGAGATTCTAGTCGCGAGTCTCTTAATAAAAGCATTAGCCTTAACAAAAGTCAGACGAACAAATCCTTGTCGCGTAGCATCGGCAGCAGTAATAATAACAACAGTGGCAACGACAACTATAACAAAAACTCCTTGGGCAAAGCAACCAACTCGAATTCATTGACGAAACCAAAGGACTCGTTAGAATCAAATAGTGGAGGCGCACAAGCACCACCGAGCACCCCGCCAAGAAGGCCATCAGCACCGACGCGTAGATCGCAGAGCCAAGCACCAATTTCGTCCAGGTCCGTCGTCAATGCTGCTGCCAGTGCCGATCAAGACTATGGCGGCAAGGTACGCACCGTTAAGCAATTCTTTTGGAAAACCTGGCTCAAATGAAACTGCGATCGAGAGAGATGATTAAGAAAATAATATGGAAAATAATGCGATTATGCAAAAAGTTTATTAAGGATGGATTGCGATTATTATTTACGTATAATGAATAGGAGATGGGTTTCTTGCACGATCAATAGCGTTGGTTGTTTTTCATGTGCTGGATGAACAACAAGTCTCTCTCCCTCGTTGAGATCTGGCCAAAATTTGAAAAGGAAACACGCTCTCAAAAATACGCGTCTCTATGTTTTTTTTATTATAATTATCATTATTATTATTATTATTATTATCGTCTTCATTGACTGAACAATATTACAAAACAAATTTATATTGAATTTCACAGTCACAGTTAAACATTTAAACTCGAGTATTATTGTAAATAATGAGTTTCGCGTAATTCAAATCGTTACTTTATTATTATTTTGAAAATACGAAGATATTATCTGTAGCTATAATGTACAAATTTTTTTGTTATTCGGTTTCATGATTCATGAAAAACCAACGTTACACTTTTTTTTTCATTATTCAGACTTAAAAGTTCATTAATGAGGGATGAATATTGTTTTAATTCAACTTCCACTTACAATATCGTTCAAATCTTTAATTATACATGTAAAACTAAAAATTAAATGATAATGTGAAAAGCTGCCGAACTAATGTAAATTTTCTAAAACGACTGCCTAGTATGAATTCATATGCCACTAACACACATATACGTACATACAGTTTAAAAAAACTAATCCAAAATAATAAACAAAAAAAATCAAACAAACAAATACATACATTTTCTACGAAATCTTGTGCTGGGCTGACAGAGATGAGGTGAAGACTTGCAACCTATACCATCTTCGATATTTCGTCTGCAAAATACATTCAAGAGCAAAAAAGAATATTATCATACTATACGCAAATGGTCCCGAGAAAAGAGATTTTCGCTCCTTAGCGCAATTTTTCGTCTTCTGTCTCGTAAGTTATGCTTCTTAAAATTATCATTTGCTTCAAGATGCTTTTCTTTGACTGGATTTGCCGATTTTTGCACTTCACGATTCCGTTATATTTTCCTTCGTGACTCCTAAAAAGTAGTTGCCAAATCCTCGATTCCTTGACCACCTGCAAGTTTGGGTTTGTAAAAGTTTTAGTAGTTTTAGTGGTTTGTATATCATTTTGTTTGAGAGTTAATTTGAATGCTTACTTCTCACTTTTTAATGCTATTTTGTTTCTTGGCCATTTGTCGATACTTACAAGCTAAAATAATTTCTTTTAGAAAATATGCATAGAAACTTGATACGGATGATATTTTTTTATATTAGCTTACATTAGATCTTTACCTCAGCTGATAGCTATGTGACAATATAGTACCATTGATGGTTATCACTAATATATATAATAAGCTTATTGCCAAGAATTTTCACGCTTTGCGTGTCTAAAACTACATAATTGGTCAATTGTGTTTATGTATTACCTTCCGTACTTATATTTGAAGAAAATTTTTTCATAAAACCGGGGTGCAGATTATTTTCTCCTAGATGTGCTATATGATCAACACCAACTGTCAACACATCATTATGGCATGTCAATATCTCAATTTGTAGTACATGGAAACGCGGTATACTATTTAAATACCTAATTCTTATTGCAAACCTGAATAAATTCTTGGCATATGCTTTTTTTTTCTTTCAACGTATCACAATGTCTTCCTTGAAACAGTAATAAAAACTATAATTTGCATTCTGACTATTTTAATTGAACTATGAAAGTTATTGTGCATAAATTGTTTATAAATTTATTCGAAATAGATAATGTTAATTACAAATAAAAAAAAGATATACACCTCATATAGTTTTACATTTTCATTGAATGTTAGATGAAACGTATGATAGAATGCAAAAAAGGGTATTATTTAAAATCTTAGTAGAAATACAAAAGAAATATAAAATACTGTTTTTTTTAAATGTTAAAGCTTTTCGTTACAGTTGATAACAATTTTTTAAAACATTTTTAATAAATAAAAATAATTTAAGCATGGGAGGAATTTAAAAAAATACCAATTTAAAGAAAATTGATTAGACATTCTGTGTATAAAATTTTATAACCATTGAATTTAATTTAATTAAATAATTCAAAATGAAAAAGTTTTAAAGTTTTTTGCATGTGGTAGTTTAGTATATTCATAAGGCTTTCAAAATTATAGCACTGCATCACAAAACGTACAAAATTGCATATACTTTGAGTTTTCCAAAATCGACACATCTATACCAATACCAATAATTTCACAGTTCACTCCATAGAAATCACAAATACTTATACAATCTACTATCAATGTAATGTATTTAGCTACTCATTTTGAAATACAAAACTAATATTTTTAATTTTATTATAATTTTGATTTTTCTTTTAATTTGCCTACTTATAAATCTATTTTGCTAACATTAAATCATATATATGATAATATTTATATAGTATTCATGGGGTAATACTATAATATATGATAAATACATACAATTTTTGATACAGCATTATGTCCTAACTATATGCATGATTAAAATTATTGTTTATAAACGATATTTAGTACATGTATAAGATTATTGGTATTAATTTTTCATGTATATCAATAACCACTCATGGATTAGTAATTTTAATTACTATTATATAGTGCAGTTTTGTGTCTATATGAAAGAAATACTTATAAATCTAGTTAAGGTTGTGTAATTCTTTACAAAAAGCATGGTTTTTCAATATGGTCATGCATTTAACTTTTCTATCATGGGTAATAATTATACTAATGATCCATTAAACTAAGAATAATTATAATAACAATAGTATTATTAATAATTTACATCTTAATCTTAAAATGTATTACCTATAGAATTCAAAAACAGCACAAACATCCAAAATTTTAATATTCGATATTTTTGCACTTTTCAGAGTATACAATCTTCAGATCCTCCAACTTCATGGCTTTCATCAACTGTTTCAATATATCCAGATTCATTAGATAGTAAGAACGAATCGACTTGCACTGCCTCAACTAAAATCGAATTCATAATTGGTTCACCAACACGTAAACGGCTCTTTAAACCTGCTTCTTGGTTTCAATTCTTCGACAGTATTGATAGTTACAGCGGCAAACACCCCTCAATGTTAAATAAGGTAGAGTCTGAGGGTGATTCACTGGAATATGTTAGCAGAATTGAAAATGATAATTAAAACATTTTACTAAATGAAAGTTACAGCCCCCACTATACAAAGTATGCGATTTGGAGAATCATTCAACTGTTTTATACAAAAATTATTTATCTGTATTGTAAATAAAAAAAATACGAGTCTCTCCATATTATCCTTAGGCTAAACACTTCCTATAAAATTTTTGTTTGCAATCGTTTATGGTTTATTAATTTGGATACAAAAATGTCTCTAAGTTTAAATCCAAGCTTAGACATTCTTATTGCAAATAATTAAAAATGTTTATTTCAAAATTTAGCAAGAATAAACAAATAAGCATTCCAAGTGCAAAGATAGAACATTAATTTTAAAACAGTCGTTATATTGCGGCAAAAAATCATAAAATTGTATGGCACAAGTGTAACGGTCTTAACAATTTATTTCTGAAAAACTAAAGAATTAACATTCCTAGATATGTCATTGATTATCAAACTGACGAATTCATCGGTGCAATTGGATGTAGTTTTTCCATATTTAATTGTGATACGAGTTGTAAAATATATGTACTATTAGTTCTAATAACACAGTTATTCTATACTTTTTGGAAAAATAAATTGAATATTTAAAATTTTCGTCAAAAATACAAGAAAAAAAAATCAAAAAGCTAAGCTCAAGTAAGTTTGTACTGCAAACTTTGTATTACTTGTACTTGAAATATAAACGTATTTTTGGATACTAAAATTCAAAATTTACAAAAAATTGCGCAAATTGAAATTTCTACCAAATAGTTTTTCATGTATAATTGAATTTTTAGATCATTCCATAATCGTAGCATTTTATTTATATTAATGTTACTCTTTGCATACTACATTTGTTTTAAAAATTTCTCTATGGCTTGCTTATATAGTAAATGTTTTGTTTTTCATTGAAAGTTTATGTATTAAAAATAATTTCACCCTATGATTTAATTAAATTCTTGAAAGAATTTGCAGTCATTATTAAGTTATCTAGAAACAAAAATAAGGGTAAGTTGGTACTTACTCTATTTTGTCAGTTGTTGACTATTTTTAAAAAAAAATAAATAAAACAAAAATCTATAAATAGAAATATTAAAAACGTAAAAAGTATAGTTTTACTGATCAATGACTTAGAAATATTAGATTAAAAACTATAGAACATCGATTGTAGGAATTGGATTTCATGATAAGCATTGAAATCTTCTAAACTCAGAAATGTCTTGTAAATGTAAATAAAATTTTTATACATAATTTTCAATCGTTTTTAATATTCATGTTATCAAACATCGACTAGTACTTTGTGTGTTGATATTCATCTAACTTATCGAAGAAAGTAAAATTGTTTACAAACATCAAGTTAGTTTAAAGGATTTCACAATGAATCATAGATAGTGCGCAACTAACTTTTTTTCTTAAAAGTTATTGCACGGCATTTTCCCTTTATTTAATCGATTTATTGTTACACTATAAACCGATAAAATAGAACAAATGAATGTGTATATAATTAAGATCAAATTTTGTGATCGATTCGTTGAATTAAGCAAATTTGAATTAAAATTTAAAATATTATTTTTTAAAACTTTTTGTTATTACAAAATGGTTAAAAAATATTGAGGAATAACTTATGAGCGTATCTCATCAATAAAATTGAACGCTTCTGTTCATTTTTAAAAATATTTTTTAATTATATTCAAACCCTTTGTGAGATATTTTTTACGTTCAAACGCTTTAGCTACAGGAATAGAAGTTATATTATCATTTTCTTTTCACAAATAAAAATATGAAATTACAATTAAATCTTTATTGTGTCACGCTAAAGAAATTTGATGCTTATTACAATGATATTAAATATTTGGCGAATAAATTAGTACAATAAGTTTTATAAAAATAAAGAAAGAAAAGATTTGCACCTGTCCATTGCAACATAGTGTATAAAAGTAGCTTATAAAGAAGAATTATTTTATGTACAATTATTTTAATTTCTGTATTGAGAAGATACCTAAACTAAAGTAAGAGTAAAATTTTTTGAATACTGTTGCCGAGATTTCATATGAATATTTGTCTATAAAACTGCATTCATATTTTAATTGTATTGTTTCCTAGACAGTCATGTAGATATTTAGAAAAATATTTAGTATAAATCTCGGAAATTTTTTTTAAAATGTTCAATTTTGGCTCTGTTTCTGTATTTTCCTTATACTGTTTCTCTAATAAATTTATTACGAAGGTTGTAAATATAGAGAATCGAACTATTCAAGTGTAAATAAATTGTTATATATAAATCTATAAAACTGAAAATGAGATAAAGTGATAAAAAAATACATTGATGAAAATAAAACATGTTAAAGTGAAATAATTTTCATTTATTTTCAAATATCCTAAAAGAAACCTATCCTTCGAAAATAATTTACGCCTTTGTTTGAATTTTGCACATCTTATTTTTCAATGTTTTTTCTATTGATTATTATTAAACATCTTGTGTCGCAAAACTATAACATGCTTTTGCAGTGGATGAACAAATGAATAACAAATCTTAAAATCGTGGTTTCTCTCGTCTGCATTAAGTCAAAGTACATCAATTTTTATTTTCATGTATTAAAATAATAATGTCATATTCTATTTTGAAATAATTTTAACGCAAACATTCTATAGTTCGCAGAAAGTGTAATTTAATAGTATTCATAAGGATAAGGCTATTTTCCAAGTACATTTAAATAATGAATTCTTTAATTAGAAAAAAAATCGACGTTATTGAAATACCCGAACTAACCTCAAGGTTGAACATACTTTGTTTAAACGATGATTGCTTGATTGAAATATTTATGAATTTAACAATCAAAGATCGTTTTATGATAAAAAGAGGTAAGTTTTTGTTAAATGTCATTGAAAATCATTTTAACGAGTGACTATTATATGATTGAACAGTGTGCAAACGTTGGCACGACGTGGTTGAAATGTCTTGGCGAAATATTAAGAAGATTAATGGGCTTTCTCAACTCTGGGGAATAAAATGGTCTAGAAAAACAGATAAAAAAATTTTGCGCATCTTCCAAGATACGTTGCTACAATGTGCTTTCTATTTAACTGACATTGACTTCACTGATATGTATATCGACGATGATATTTTAACAATAATCTTTCAAGTTTGTCCAAATTTGATGTCAATAGATACAGGAGGATTATTAGTGACACAGAATGCTTTAACTAATTTAGTTAAGAACTGTCATAAAGTTGAAAAATTTTGTCTTAGTTTCTTTGCCGTCGGATGCCACGAAACTCATCTTTCACAGTTTTTAATTCATGCTAAAAAATTGAAGTATTTCAAAATAGTTTGCAATTTCGATGTCACAGGCAGTTTTCTGTACAATTTGTCAACGACAACAATCAGCACCTTAATAGTAAAGGACTGCAAAAATTTAACGATTTCTAATGTTTGTAATGTATGTGCTAATTCTGATTTTTTGTTTTTCTTTTCTTTAATATAATTTTGATGTTACAGGTAATTTCAAAATTCTTGAAACTTCAAACATTCGTTTTGATTCTAACGAATTTTCATTATGAATCTTCAACTTTTGGTTATCAAAAAAAAATAACGTATCTGTCGGAAGAAATTATAACTTTACAAGTACCAAACATACAAGAAATTGATGTAAATGTATACTATCGATTAAAATATTTACAAACATTGAACATTTCTGGGACAAACGTGACGGACGATATTTTGATATCAATATCTATGAATTGTAAAGAATTGCAACATGTATTTTTAAATGGCAAGTGAATATAGCTGTAAAATTTGAGTCACTTTTTCAAACTTAACCGTGATTACTTTTTCGTAGATTGTTTTGCAGTAACCGATTCCGGGCTTGGTGCCATAAGTTCTGTACCCAAGCTGCAGACTTTATCTTATGATAACCTTAAGAAAGTAACCGGTAGATCCATTACTTATATTCCCTATTTACGCAAAATGTCTTCTTACGGCTGTAGCAATTTGGTGGACGACGGGCTCTGTGAGATTCTGAGGACAAATGAAAATCTCGAATTTATAGACGTCGGACAATGTCATAATCTGAGTGTTAATTTTATTAAATTTGCTTCGGAAGCTGTAAGATTACGAACTAATGGAGTATCATTAATTATTTATATAAGCAAATCAATGCGCCACATTATAAAACTTAATTACTCTATTTCTCCGTCTTTACATGTAATGATACCTGTTGATGATCTTAAACACCAGTACACTTAAATTCTACACATCGTGATTATTAACTGAACTCATTGATAACAAACAGAAAATATATATTTGATATTATTAAAATAATATACTCGTATGTTGTTACTTCATGTAAGTTGCTTCAGTTAAATTTGTCTGTACTCTTATTAATGTCTAACTGATTCCTGTAATAAAAAAATTTCAAACAAAATTTATACAGAGTCTATGAACTGAATAATATTGTTGGTTTTTTTATGTTTTGCCACTAAAACTTTACAGTTAATATCATGTTCAATCTCAGTAAGCAAAAGTTGAAAATTATCTAAATAATAAATAGTTTACTCAATTCGACATCTTGAAAAATTATTATTTGAAATAGTTGATATTATCAGAAATATTAGTAATGGATCACTAGTTTATCGATGCACTAAACAATTGCAGTTTTCAATTCTCCATATTCGTCGATTTTATGTTAACGTCAATTTCTGTAATTTATCAATCAACAAAATATTATAACCTCAAATATAAGTTAATTTTTGATTATGTTGAAAATGTTTTTATACATAAATAGATACTCATTAAGTTCAATTAAAATCATCGATTGACGCGTAATTCTAAAAATGCTTTAAAAGTAAAAAATGTATTTTTCTCTTAAAGAAAACGTTTAGAAAAATAAAACCTTTCAGCTTTACAAACATGTTTAGTACTATATCTACTTTATAAAAAAGTAAATTTAAAAAACTTAAAAAAAAAGTTTTAGCAAGATGTGGGACTCGACAGCCGGAAGTAAAAATAGTCCCACAAATAATGACCCTTCCTTATCGAGGGATCCTGTTCAGTCGAAGGTGTAAGCTTTAATTCTCATACATTGGTGCTTGGGAAAATGATTAGAAATATAATTTACTGCAAAAAATGTTAAATCGTATGATATTTAGATTTTTATTATGTTTGCCAATAGGGGAAACGTTGGAGCTTTTCTGAATTTAATGAAAGCAACGGCCGGGACTGGTCTACTATTTTTGCCCCACTCCTTCCAAAGAACTGGCTACGTTTCAGGGCTCGTGATCAATTTTATGATGGGATTTCTAATCATCTACACTTCAATTATACTGGTGAATACAATAAATCATCAAAGCCTTGCATATAACTAATTAAGACCAATAATTTATCCTGTGTAGATAGAGTGCGCTCACATTTTATGTAGGCGAGCTCGCGTGCCTACCATGAGTTTCGCCGAAATTTCCGAGGCTTCATTCAAGCTTGGTCCAACGGCTATTCAAAATTACTCGAAATCCTTTGCTACTCTAACTAGTGTGTTTATTTGCGTCGTGCAATTCTCAACGATTGTAGTATATGAGATTTACGTAGCATCATCTATTTCACAGGTGAGTGTTAAAGCTGCGATCAGAAGGGCGGACTTTTTTAAATGCGGAAATCAAAAATGTTCTGACAGATGGCAATACTTATAAGTTAAACAATTCTTTCGTCCAAAATACATCCACTTGCATAAATTAGCGGCATACGTGAATTTTTTGTATATTATAGAGGTACTTATCAGAAAATTGAAATTTCGTACCTTCTGAATGGAGCTAAAAAAACTGCCTTCAGACCACATTTGCTGAATCAAAAGAGATAAAGAGATAAACAAAAACTTACAATTATATATGTATAAGATTATAAGAAAGCTCACTTATTTCAAAATAATACTTAATGTTCAATCGGAAGCTTCATAATCACTCAAACTTTTTATTAAAATGTTTAATTTGAGTTTTTAAGTACACTTTCTTAGAGCTGCTCGGAATTCAGTATGCTTGAAGTAGATTTGATCTACTAACAAGGAGACCTTCTCACCTTCGGATCATGGATTTGGCCCAAACTTTTTCTGGTGATTCAGGACAGTTAAAAAACATGCCCTGTTATGTTAGGTTGTGTGAATATGCCCTAGAAGCCTTAGATAAAAAATAAACGTTAAAATAATAAAAATAAGCATATAAAGCGCAATAAATATTCATTTCCTATCCTCAAACTATTTTGGTTACTTATTTTAGACACCTGGTTCTTGAAAACTTTACATTTCATTGTTAAGAAGTTGTTGGATCTCACTCATGACCCAAAACATTGTAATATTGCACAAATGCATGGCATGAGATCATGGTAAATAGTGGCCTTATGTGCAAATATTATTCGCCTCATCACATCATTGATAAATTCATTAACAAGATTCAACTCTTCTTAGGTACTTGAAGTGTTAAATTAGTCTGTGAAAAGTGTTTTGATAAGAACTTGTCGGATCTCTAGTGCTTGTATTAAAATAATAATTATTTGAAGCGTTTAAGGCCATAAGTATTGAAATTAAACGCTTCATAAAGTCATAATTGAACAATATTTCAATGTTTTGGGACATGAGTGAGATCCAAAAACTTCTTAACAATGAAATGTAATGTTTTCAAGAACCAGGTGTCTAAAATAAGTAACCAAAATAGTTTGAGGATAGGAAATGAATATTTATTGCGCTTTATATGCTTATTTTTATTATTTTAACGTTTATTTTTTATCTAAGGCTTCTAGGGCATATTCACACAACGTAACATAACAGGGCATGTTTTCTAACTGTCCTGAATCACCAGAAAAAGTTTGGACCAAATCCATGACCCGAAGGTGAGAAGGTCTCCTTGTAAGTGCATGGGTTCATTTGAGTAGCACCAGCAAAGTCAACGTTTATCGAGCTTAATGTAAAATTATAACCATACAGATGGTTGACGTGCGGTCTCATTTGGCATCTGCTTTCGTTGCGGCCGTAATGCCTCTGTTTCTGGCTCTTGCTACGTTACCGGATCTAACCTGGATCACACCCTTCTCAGCGCTCGGATGGTTTGGCTTCGTCACCGGCTTCTTCAGCAGCTTTTATTTTTTCCTCTCGGATGTCGTGTTTCTGGCCCCCGAATTGCAAGACGAGCACATAGAACCATTCTTCTTTCCGGTATACTGCTGCATATTTCTCTTCTCCATGTACAACTTGTCGGTTCTCATACCTTTGGAAAACAAAATGAAGCATCCGAGCAAATTGCCGGTGATTTTATTCATCGTTATGATGATTTGCGTGATCGTCAACACCATTTTCGCCTTTTTGGGGTACAACAAGTATCCAAAAACATGCGACACTGTCATCAAAAATTTACCCAAATCTGATTCGTAAGTTTCATCATTGATACGCAATAAGAATAATATAATATTATGAACAGTGTTTATACCCTAATAAAGATGTGAAATAAATTATCATGCAAGCGCTTGACTCGAACTTTTATAAGATATTACGTAAAATCTTATGTATGATTATCGACGGTAATAGTTCTTAAGTAAATTTTTATGTGAGAACTGGTTCAACTTGAAAGCCCTAAACATTTAAGTAATTTCTTGCACCAGAATTTAAGGTAGAATTTACGTAAAAGTTTATGTCAAGTCTCGTTAAAATCTTCATTAAATGTATTTCGTGTGGACTCTGCGTGGAAAGTGTATGGATTCCATTTACAATCAGCGTGGATCATTTTTCTAGAACTCTGCTAAGATTTAATTTAAGAATAATCGAAAAATCTTGGCAGATTTCTACAAAAATGATCCACGCGGATTCTACATGGAATCTATGCACTTTCACGCTGAATCCACGCGGAATCTGTGTAGAAAATCCACGTAGAAATCCAAGCAGAAATCCACGCAATTTTTTTCAATTGAGCTACCCCCTCATAAAGTTCTTATGCAAGAAATAACACTTAGAGCTTTTGAGTTTAACCAGCTTTCACTCAAAAATTCACGTAAATAATTACGTAAGAACTTATACTATTGATAGTCATACGTAAGATCTTACATAAATCTTATATAAGTTCTTGTCAAGAATTCGCATTTGAGCTTATTCAATATTTCCATTGGGGTATGGTAATGATGGTACCCGTGAAAACAATCCGTAAAATTTAGTCATGAAAATAAAAAATTGTGATTGTTAGATTGGCGCTATACATCAAAATCGCTATTTGCGTGTCGGTCGTCTGCACTTGGCCTATTCAGTTTTACGCATTATATTCGACAATGTGGCCAATGATGAAGAATCGATTACCCGACAAGTGGACCATTAAATTGATTTTTCGTTTAGTTGTTGCTCTCATCAGCTGTAAGTTGTAATGGTCAATAATATAATAAAGCGTCATGATGAAACTAATATTTTTGTTTTTAGTATTAGTGGGTGTTGCTATCCCGAAGCTGTCTCTTATTCTGGGACTATTCTCTACTATTGGTATGACTTCTATGGTACTTTTGATTCCAATCTTAATTGAAACAGCTACCAAATGGGAAAACCTTAGCAGCACCAAACGCATCTTAATGTCTGTCAAAAATTTGTTCATGATTTTCGTTTGGTTTATTCTTTTAGTAAGTACATTGATTAGTTTTTATTCCTATATCCTTATTATTTATCCTTATTATTTATATGAAAAAATTTCGTACACTTATGAGGAAACATATTTTTACATGTTATGACATACAAAATGTTATAAATCATATAAACATGTTATATAAGCAGTGGTCATGATTTTTTTGAAATGAAACATTTGCTTTTAAAGAAGCAATGAATTTTATATGTAGATCGGTGAGTTCTTTGTTCTATCGTATCTTTTGTCTTGGTATTTTCATTTACAATGAATAAAATACGTAGCAAAAAAGAATTACGATGATTCGCTAACAAAGGCAATCCAAACATATTGCATAATGTAGAAGCTAAAATGAGATTGAGGTTTCTGCAGACTTGTATACATGTACTTGTATGTTTTAAATTGTCACTGAAATGCATCAATCAATTACAGGCATTTGGATTGTACCAAAACATCATGGACGTGGTGGAAGAATTTACAGGCCAAAAACAGAGCGAATTTGATGATATTTGTTAGAGCTAATCGTCAAAACTTTCAGCTAGATACATGAAACTCACGTATAAGTTAAGTTTTCTGAAAAATGTGAAAAAAGACTCCAAAAATAGAAAGAAACAGAGAGAGAACGAGAGAACTTTCGCCGGTTTTTTGACATACTTGTGCTGTATTTTAGAAATTACACTAAGATAAACTGCAAAAACTATAGTGGTGATAAAAGGATCACACAAATTCCCAATGAGTATGCAAACTGCAATAGGAAGAGCCAAATTAATTGAAGAGATGCTTTTACTTATGGACTATACGACTATGGATTTACGCTCGCGTGAATGCGGATCTTATGTTCTATCGTATGTATATCACTCTGAATTAACTTTATACCTTATGTTGGATAAGTTATTGAATCATGAAGAGTGAATTGGATCGCCTCTCATCATAATTTATGTGTGCGTCTCAGCCCACAGATTTTTCACTCACATTCATCGCCTTGTACTTATCGCATACGCAGTATGCTTTTTCAAAATAAGAGAAAAATACGCAAGTGATGTTTTAATAATTTTTTTTTACATCTGTTTATCATAAAAGTTCTCGTAATGATCATAATATTTACTTTTGATTTTAAGTTTGAAACATTACAATTTTAATAAGCGTAGCTGACGCGCGTGAATTTTTCGTATCCAATTACTGTCGCGTCGTAAAAAGCGATTCGCGCTAATCTTATTACAATTAATGTTATCGTGTCAAGTATTTGAACTTACCAACATTTTGTTTGTTAATTGAAATTGTCGAACTAAATAGAATAAACATTCTTATGCAAATTGAAAGCTGTTTTTGATTAATACGTAGCATAAGATAGAGCAAATTATTGTAAGAATTTTATATTGTCTGCATAGAACTCAGTACTGACGAGTACTGACTGATGAACTAACTCGAGATTTCTGACGGCTCTTGATTGCTGATTATTAAAATAAACGTATGAATAGCAAAACACGTTTGTACAACAAATTTGCAAATTCGGAGCAATCCGCAAATTCGAAGGTGTCCATAAAATTACATAGTACTCTTTTCAGTTAAGGTTGCACACTTAAAAAGCAGTTCAAAGATCTTCATTTATTTTGCTGTAACATCATATCGACTAAATGCCGTGCTTATTGTAACCTGAAAACAAATAAAAAAATACACTCTGCTTTTTAGAACTCACAAAACTGAAAATATTTGATGATAAGGCATTTTTTTTACCTTTAACGCCTCAAGTTAATATTTATGTATCCTTTTGATGCATTGTATGAATGAAAACTTTTACTGTATAATTTTGTGCAGTATGGATTTACAATGGCGAAAAAGGCCAGGTGCTCTTGCTTAATCGTCGAGTAATTTAGTTGAAAAAACCTGTAAACAAATGAGTAACGAGTACGCGCTTCTTCAATGTGAAGAGCAATGAGCCAATTAGTATTCGACTGTTGCTGAAGACTAATTAAGGGTAAATTATTACATATATTAATGTGAAATCCAGTTAAAATCTGAGACAAATTCTTTAATAAAGAAACGTTAGAATAAGCGAATAAATCCAAGCTATTTGTAACATGGTGTTTACAGTAAATTAAAAAAATATCGAAGCAAAAGAAACTAGTACATAGATATAAACATTGACAGCAAGGCCAAAATGTGTAAAAATTCTTAAGGATATCAAAATGGCGCATTGTTATGCTAATTACTTAAAAAATTAAACGTAGAAACTTCTTGCGGATGACCTCGCACCTTCCGACTTATCACGTTGATGAAAAATTATACATAGCAAGAGCACTGAATTCTTTTGTCGTAGAGGCATTAGATGACATAAGCGATGGTGTTGCTGTGTGCGTCGTGTTTAGATGATAGATCGCTAGTGGCCGTATCCTGAATGCTCCTGGGCATGTTAGAGACTCGTAACTAATAAGATATTTAATAGCGTCTGGCCAGGAGATAAAAAATTGGCCGACCTCGCGAAAATATGAGATCTACATCGGTATCCGCAATAGCTGTGCATGTGAGAGAGAAAGGCGAAAAGACGTCGCAGTAGCTCGAGAGAGTGAAAGGAGGGAGACTCGGACAAAACAGTGCATTTTCGCAGCCGCCGCAACGCAAAGGAACGAGGATAATAGCAGTGCAGTGCACCGAGCGAGCACGTGTGCATGTGACCGGTGGCAGCAGCTATGGAAACGTAATTAACCAGAAAAAAAATTTACTCAGTAAGAGCTCTGGCAGCTATTACGTAAAGGTGTCTACATTCATGTATCTGTAATAGAGAGCTGCGCAGCCGATATTTGCTAGATGGAATAGACGCTGACGATGGCTCGCGATGTGGGTCAGTTTTTTCAATACGTTCTAATGTGCTCTTCGAGCCGCTACCTCACTCGTTTGCCATCATGCAAAGTAGTAACGAGTCGCGAGCTTGAAAATCAGCGAGCGTCAAATCCTTCCTTTATGCGCACCCTTCAATGTACAAATTTCAAGCAAAAGACGTGTTTTATTCGAGGGATGAGAGAGCTCACGTGTGCCTTTGAGATTTTCTCTGGCAGCTTCACGCTCTTTTTGTCTGGCTTTTATCATTTGAGTTTTGCCTTTAGTTGCCGCTTTGAGCACAGGTTTGTAGCAAGTACATACGTCACGCATCGAATGATTCTGCGTGTCTACGCTAGTCGAGGCTCTAGGCCAACCGATCGAACTGTTGTTCTTATTGGTATGCATCTAAATCTAGAGTCAACTCCTGCTACGACAAGTTCATGTTTGAGTTTGTAAAAGATTCATTTTCCTGAATCGCTTCATTGATAACAAAATCAAATATTTCAGCTGTTTTGCACGGTTACAACTGAATCGCATTATTTCTGTGAAACGGATTATATTTATGCTTCTTACTACCCTTTCTTTCTGAAATACACTTTTCTTTTCTTTCTGCAATTGTCCTTAGTGGTTACCCAAGTCAATACATATGCAAGCTTACGACCGTTTAAGTTTCGTTAAAAACACAATTATAAAATCGAACGCCAATAGACTGTTAAGTCCATCTTATACACAACGCACTAAAACATTCACTTTGTTTTAGCGTTAACATATCTCTTTCAGGAAAAACTATTAACTTTTTTATTTCATATCAAGAATAATATTTTTACGTAGGTAAGCGCAATCTTAAAATTTATTGCATCGACATATTGCTTACTTTAAGTAGTTTGGAGTTTTCAGAAAACGATTAGTTCACATAGTTGATCACGTTAAATGATAAAGAGTAAAGCATAGATATTTTTGAAATTTCTATCTAGTTTGATAGTTTTTTCTTCAAATGAATTATTATTGTTCGAGACTTCAAGACTTCTTGTGTTTTATTAGTATGCTAGAATACTTATGAAACATCATTCAACGAGCAGTAAATCTATTTGTAAATTTGAAGAATAGTTCAGTTAAAAAATACTTTTCCAATCAAAAATATAAAATATTAATGAAATACCAAATTCTGCATAAAAACAACAATTTTCAAACCCACTTTCTAAATTTTGACATCTAGAGATTTAAAAAACAAATGTGACCAAGTTTTCATTTGAAAATTTTAATTTAAAATGTATGTTATTACACAAACTGCAGTTCTTTTGGACTCGACCGTCTATGGCGATTTTAATTCACTGCATATTAAAATAATAGTCAAAAAATTAAAAGTCAACAATTAAAATACAGCAATAAGTTGAGTCTGGAATTTCATTAAGAAAAGAATAAATGATGAAATGTGGACAGAAATTTCCTTGTCAGTTTCATCATGAATCTATCAAACATTTATCTACATATCATTCAAATTGACAATGGTATGGTATTTTCAATGAGTACGTATTATTAAAGACATTTAATCACAAGACAAATAAATAATTTAAAAATTTAAAATAAAATTATACGATTGTTTCAAAATGTTGAAATAAATGAAACTTTGTTGGATTTTCGGTATGTTATTTGCACTTTTTGCAGTTATTACTGGCGATCATAGCGCATTAGTTGTATTGCTATCTCTACATTCCTCTTTGTACTCGTAATACAATTTGGAATTCCTAAGATATTATCATTTAATGCATATGAAGAATAATAAAACGTTTCGCTTGTTCTTGCTCATTCAAATAACAAATAAAAATAATCGGATAATGATTCGGTGACTTGGTTGATCGTGAGAACGTAAAAACCAAAAAGTGTTTGTATACAAGGCAGATATATTTTTAAATTGCTAGGGTACAACTGGGTTATACAAGCTTTTCACTGTATCGTCACTGCGACAATTTTCTATGACTTTTCATCGTTATCACTATGACTGAGCTATGCAAGAAGTATGGGTAGCGCTTGGAAAAAAAAAAAAATTCATACCACATTATCGATAATCTTGAAAATGTTCTAGCTTATACTAAATGAGTAATGTACATATATGCGATGGTGGTTTTTAGATCGTGATCCGACTAAAATGCTTGTTATTTTATTGTGCATAACGAAAATTATTTTACTAAAATTCAAATCTTATGCTCGAAATGAAAACATAAACACTGCAAGTTTGAAAGTTGTCGAGAAACATTTCCTTTAGATTGCGGTAGTAGATGGAACAATCAATATAAACGAGATAAGTATAGATTTCAATCGGCTTTTTTAAACGTTGTCAGAAATCAGATTGCCTAGTTTCAGTACCCTCAGCTGTGTCTTGCAAGTACGTTAATAAAACATCGATACACGCAGCCAGAATCATATATCCTTATCAGTTATATTTAATTGTTCATACGATGATGCAACAATTGGCTGTTTTTGCTTAAAAATCGCGTTTATGAATTATAACGACGAGCCGAGACGATCAATGTCACGTGCTACACACAACACATTAGATACGTCTTTTCTTGGATAAAAATAAAGCAGCTCGTGGAAAAAGAAAAATTTCGACTTTGTCAGTCCGCTAGAAGAAGAATCATATTTTTTTAGCGAGCGATCGGATATGAAAACTTTCTCGCTAGCAAGCCTCATCGCGGAAATAACGCCCATCGAACGCATATCCACTAGTAGCAATTGAATAAAATACCGATTAGCTTTAGTAGCAATAAGATAGTAGCATTATTAGAATAGTAAATATATAATGGGAAAAGAATTAAAGTGCGCGCAACTTTGCCGCAAAGCGGCGATGCACAGCGCATTGACTCGAGCGCGTCAAGGAGCACGTTCTAGTCGACTTATGGTTTGCAGCGTTTGATTCCGTCAGAGGTTAAAAATTCGATGATTTTGCGCGAGACTCGGAGACACGATTATGCGCGGTATGCGCCACTGTAAGCAAGGATAGGAGGCTCGCAGCGACTCTGGACAATTACGCCGATCGCATGCCTTGACGTATAAGCACGCGATAATATATTGTACAGACATTGCGGCTTACGCATCAGCTCGTCTGTTTATTTCATTCTCGACAATAGGTATACATAAGCATCGGTCATTAGCATAAATTAAAAGCGATGAGCGCATAAAGTTGCAAAGAAAATTGTGCGCGTTAGGCGTTGGAGTGTCAGGTGGCAGCGCGGCTATCTCGGGAAAGGTCCGACTTGCCTCGGCAAGGTCGTGCGTCGTTGCAAGCTGGGCTCTGGAAGTAGTACGAGCGGCCAACGCGGCGGCTCATGCGTCGTCGCTCGATGCGCTTTGTTTACAAATGAGCAGCGAGACTTTTCTCCTTCCAGCCGAGAGCGACGACGAGTCGGCACGTGCGGCTGCTTGCCCTAGACGCGCCAAGTTGGCATGTGCGCGCCTGCGTGGGTGCCCGAGTCGACGATCCGTGACTCGTCGCAGCTCGCGATGCTTCACGCACACCACGACTCGCGATCGCGCCTATGCGTGAAAATCCTTCTACCACCTCTACTCGAGCGACCGATCGAAGCTTGTGCGAGCTGCCGATCGGTGGAGGGCCTCGGTCGCGACTCTCGGCGCAATCGGTGTGCGTTGCTCTGTCTGTGTGTGTGAGCATGCGTTTATTACACCGCGGAGTGTATATAAAGAGCCGTGTAGTGTATTGCGTCGCGATCGAGCGCAGCCCGCGTCAAAGTCGGGGTACCTAGTGGCAGTGGTAGCAGCAACAGCAGCAGCTCTTTATAACACCTATAGAGCTGGCTCTCCGACAGACACCTTCCGACGCTCGTTCGCGCAACGTTCCAGCTGCCTATTCTCCTCTTTCGATCTCTGCGTACTGTGCGCGGCACTCTGTCTGGTGGCCGGTCTGCCATATATACACCTACTGTACGAGTGTGTACAATACTCGACACATTCACCTTTTTACCCGAAAGACTCGCCAGTACTATTCTATTTCGGCTCGCGACTTCAAATTTGAAAGTAATTTTTCAAGGATTTCAATCGCTCCGTATAAAGGCCAAATAAAGCGCGCCACTGAGTAGTAGTGTCATACATGCGGATTGTAGCTGTTGTAAGCGCTCCGCAACAGCTTGTTGCTGCACACACACCTTGTTGCACCGACCGTTTATCTGCTCTCGACTGCACCGAGAAAGGCCAACTGAGGAGGCCAATCGTATCTTTACTCGAGCTCCGGGACATTGGTCCATTGGTAAGTAGCTTTGTTATTATTTATTGATTCGCGCAAAAAAAAAAACAGACATCCCGAACGATCGTTTCATTCTTTCCTTTTTATTTCGTATATGCAAGCCATCGAAAATTTACCATTACGTAAATGCTGCAGCGGTAGCTACGCGTACGCGAGTGCGAACCATCGTTTTTACGAGGTCAATCATTACTTCGTTTTTCATTTACTTTATATCTCAACCGAGTCAGAATAACAATGTGAAAGGCGCACTTTTTAAAGTCGAGCAGTTTGCCGGGCTTGCGTAAATCAATCCCATTATATTTCTCATTACATTCGTGGCTCCGCTGGAGTTGGCGCGGGCTAGCTAATTTTCCCTTTCTCGGCACTTTTCGCCTCGAAACGGTCTAAACTTTCAGTGCAAAACGATTTCTCAAAGATCGGTCGAAAGCAGAATTTTGTTTCTTGTCCGCTGCCGATCTCGAGCCTTTGAGCAGCTAGTTGCGAGTTAAAGGACGATCGAGTCGAGCTCAGCGCGGCAGTTGGTAGTGCATAAAATATAAGGGTAAATCGTAGCTACGCGTAACTTTTCGCGTCCTCGTTGGATAAACTGCACGAGTTGAAAGAAAAATTACGTTGAGAGCTGCAGGGAGCAGTATTTGCGACCATGATTATGAGAGGAGCGCGGGTATCGTGCGCTTTTAATTGCTGCCAGGCTCTAGTCGAATTTAAGCGTAAGCAAACACCTTCGGACCTTTCTTAATTCGCAAGGCTAACCATGACTTCTCTTATCTTCTTGTGTGTGCAATCAATGAAAAGAAATCTTTTGTCGCTCCTTTGCCCGGTCTGTACTTATGTAAAAGTCTCTTTAGTCGACCGAATATCCGTACTTTAACGTACAGTGCGCAGTGCGAGCATAATTTGCACACTCGGGTGCGTTACACTTGAGTCATTATCGTTGTAAAAAAAACAAGAAGAAGAAGAAGAAGAAGAAGAAAATGTTACGCAAGGTAAAATCGCACGCCGGCATTACATTTACAGCTGGATCGGCCCATGCCCGTACGCAGATAGAAATAGATAGCGCTTCGATTGGCATGCCGCAGTCGAGAGCAGAGCTCGGTCCGATGCAGCCTACAAGAGGCTGTAGTGCGCGCAATGTCGATGACTTTGCGATGATGCGGAGCTTGTGGATGCTCCTCGCGTGATTTATTCGCTTTAGCCATTGCTAAATAATTGCGAGCTATTTTTCTCCGATTACGCGTCGTCATTGGCGCTGTTGTTGCCGATGGGCACGATGCTGTTTGCTACCAAGATACCATAATGCAAGGCGCTGACGCCGCGGAATGCGCGACTCGGACTCCACATAATACATGGCATCCTTTTAAATGCGTACACTTGCGCATTAGCCTATCGTGCGCAATGCGCGATGCTCATCGGAGATAGAGGGCTTTCGTAATCATCGGAGAAGCGATCGCGCCTGCGATTCAACATTCACGACGTTCTCGGTGAGATCGCCTAGCTGTGGCTCGATATCGAGTTGGGAAAAGCCATACATTGTCGCGAGTAGCCGTAGCAGAGCGGATAGTCTTGCTCGCCGATGCGACAGAGCCATGTAAAGTTCACCGGCGCATCAAGCTTCGATAGCTGGGCAATCGAGCTACGACTGTGATAAATCAACATTCTAACATCGAGATGTCACGATCATCTCATGGTAGTTTACAGAAATTTCAACCGTACGCCTTGACTGCACGATACGTATGAAAAAGCGTAAGAGCGGCAATGTTGAGGTAGAGCGTAACTACTGCTCCGGCTCTGCTGTTTATGTTTTTACGCGCGTGCCTGCGTCGCTCAATGATCACAAGTATTCAAGTTATTCTTGCCGACCTGACGAAAGGATCTTGAAGATACAAGCTTACGAATCGATAATTCAAATTGAAATCCTCGTTCACATTTTTTTGACGAACAAGCATTTTAGATTTCATATTTTCCCCGACTTCATTTTCATCATTCGTGCGCATAGACCTTTTTCCTTTTCAATATCACGTATTCTCGGATGGTGTCAGAGCATTTTGATATTTCAATATTTTTTAATCATAACATACATCGAATTCGGGTAAACGATGCTCGTGACGTATGCAATTATAATTCATATTTGACTTTCAACATTTTTACCAATATATCTCTTGTATTTATTACGAAGCAGTGTATTATCGCTCACATTCGATAATTGCAACCTTCGAGCAATAAGCTCTATTATAAAATAGTTTGCAGATCCTGGACAATCGTATTGTCTGCACTTATTATGCGTATATTATTTGAAACGGAAGCAATGGCTGTGAAATTTTCCAAGTTTAAATGTTCTTTATTTCTTCTTGAGCCTGCGGGTTTGAGTTAATATAGCCGTTCAAACACAAACGATGGATGTTCGTATATCGCAGGATCGGCATAATCAAAACTTACACTCAATTAAAACTCGCTCGTTGATCGACCCAATAAATTCTTCGCCCGATTCTGATAAATGTATACAATTGGAAAAAGAAAAAGTAGTTTCGAGCTCCGCCAGCCTCTCACCACGACCCAGTGCGGAAACGTCGACTCCCGACTAACTAATCTGGGCTGATGCGCATCAGCTACTGGAGCTCGTCGGTGAGTACTGGAGAGCGCCTCCGGAAAAATCTCAACGCGTTGCCATTTTCACCGCAAATCGAAGCTTGATCTATCCATAATCGGATGTTTTGATTGACCATATATAACGTAACTTAACTGGGTTGCGGGCCCTCATTTTTTCCTACTCTATTAATCTTTTTCATAGATCACGCGACCGAGCTTGCATCTATGACGAACTCGAGGTGATGCAAACTGTGCCTGTAATATATCTGTTTTCATTCAAGATGGTTGCGAAACGAGGCGTGCTCGAGGACACTTATACACTCACCTGTGTAAAAATCGGTATGTTGAACCGAATCTGAATGAGCAATGTTGGCTTTAAAGTTAGATACGCACTGCAATTAGTATTGAATGGCCATTTCAATTTCTCAATGATTGTTGTAAATCGCAATATTGTTCACATTGTAATACTGTACTGTCTTGTCAACATAGAGATAAAATGCAGCTTTTTTCAAGTTCGAATTTTTGAGTAAATTGTATATGAAATTTTCACGCCCAAGCGTTGAGCCACGGCTATTGAGTGAACTGCACATAAAAGGTTAACAGAATGTTATCGAATGGAAAATTTTCTAACCAGCACGTGTACGCAAAAAGAGCTTAGATAATCAGAATCTTCGTTTATATAAACACAATAAAGGCACATATGGTAAAAGAGCGCAGAAAGAAGCTTGAAATCAGCATCTTTGTGTATACAAATACGAGGAAGGCGCTTGTGGCAAAAAGGTCTGTACCGCTTGGAAACATGATATTACTTTCATCTCTCGAGTATATGATACGCGCATTCTTGATACAATTTATGATTACGTAAACACAAACAGAAAAAAAAATTATTCATCATCGCAGTTTTGAATTTTCGATGCACGAATTAGTAAACTAAATATCGCGCAGTTGAATTCCACGACGAAAGTAGCAAGCTTTTTACTTACTTATTCTTTCTGAAGATTATGTCTCTATGTATCAGTACGAGCACATTAGCACAGGCATTTGCACGTGAAAGAGCCTTTATATTTCGACGGAATTGGCGGCGTAGAAAAATTGTTTACTTTCCCTTTGCATTATGCATCCTCGTAGAAAGTTCATATGTAACAATTATTTGTACATACAATAAACAAGCTGCAAGATCATCAATCAGTCTTCGAAAGACAAAACAACACGAATACAATACGACATTTTGCACACATTATAAGTACAACACTTCCGTCATCCGCATCTTGGCTCAATGCCGATATGTCGAAGTGAACATCTATGAGAGAGAAAGTTGGGCACAAAGTGCAAGTGCACACAGCACACTCCCACGTATCATTCAATCGTTTTTATTTTAAATAATCCGAACCAAGGCAACTAGTTTAATAGACAGACATTCACTAAACGATATCATTTTCTCCCTATTTTCATGTTCAATTCATCAGTCATTTTTTATTCAATAATAATCTGCAGACAACGGATTTTGTGCATTTTGGTTCATAGTAACTTTATAGTTTATTGGTAATTTGAACATTTTAGATGGAGATTAAAATTATTTCAACTTGAACAATTTTGATAATCGAAATTTGCATAACGTAATGCATGTACATTATGCGCAATATATTCTACCGTATTTCTGAATGTCATGTATACATTATACCAGTTCATCTGTAGAAAAGTATTTAGAGTACACGCATACTTCATTTGTACCGCGATATTTAACACGAAATATAGAGATGAAGTAGTGAGGGTGATGATTACATCAGGGGTGGATATTAGCGATAAGAACAAGGATACTGTTGCAGACTGGCCGCTAACGTGCGCGTAAGAACATCATCGAGCACGCGCAGAAACTTTCCACGAGCGAACCAGTTTTTCAATATTATGAGTAACATCCGCTTGTACGCGCGCGCGTATGTGAGTATTACACTGTGCAGTTCTTTATTCGTTTTGGTCATTCATAGTGTTTCTCTTGGCCCTCACCACGTATAAGAATTGTGACATGCGCGTGTCGAAGATGAAACGAGTTTCTGAGAAAGAAAAAATTGTTGATTTTTTTGGAAACAAGTTTCCACTGCCGTTGTTGAAACACAATGGGGTATTACTGAAGATAAGATATAGTTGATTATATTTCATTATTTTGAAAGTATACGAAGGAAAGACTCAGTATTCCATCGTTTATGCAGTATTAAAAACAATCATACAAAATTTTATGAAGATCGAATAAATGTATAATTATTGGGTTTATCTAATCAGCTATTTGAACTTTTTAAATAGTAAATAAGTCTAAAATGAATCAAACCAGTACATGAGATAATACTGACGGAGATCGGAAGTGTCAAGTGCCGATTGTGTGTTTGTTTAGATTCTTTGTGGAAAAATAAATATACCAACGATTCGGGCGTGCACCCATTC
Organism: Trichogramma evanescens; assembly: GCA_902732785.1. Taxonomy (NCBI): domain Eukaryota; kingdom Metazoa; phylum Arthropoda; class Insecta; order Hymenoptera; family Trichogrammatidae; genus Trichogramma; species Trichogramma evanescens. Next base: position 28,758 of record CACVKI010144059.1, read on the forward strand.
GTACGTTGGAAGTGAAGTTCATAGAGTGAAAATATTGTCGAACCTAATGGCATGTTATAATCCTGACAATTGTTTACAACTTTTTGCCAATCTAATCAAGAATATTTCAGTAGAGAACATTTTTAGCCCGTAGTCTTCTAAATAGGTGCGGATGCATGTTTGAAAAGTGTCTTAACGTACATCTTGTTGTATACAACTTCAATTTTTTCCAGTGAATAACGTACGCTAAATGAAAACATTCTACGGCAGCTATGTTGATAATTTATCGATAATGAGTCGTATTATGATATCATCATAAAAGTGTTCTCTTCTTGCAGGTCATTCAATTTTTTATCGAGAACTTGAGACTTTTTTCAATTACATCAAACGAATAAATTAAATTAATTTCGATTTCGACCACGTTAATGATCTTATTTCAAGGTAGTCAAATTAGCTTGTGTTTTCAATAATCAGAAACAAAAAAATAATAAAATCTTCAAAATGAAAAATAAATATACTGTATGATAACAGAAAAGTTTTAATCCAATCGATTTATTAAGCTTAATTGTCGAGATAAAGATTAGTTTTATCTCCAATCTTCTGTGCATGATGACATTTTTTAATTTAGCAACATCAGGCTTGAATTGTGTATCCTGAATTTAATTTTCATTATTTTTATTCAAATACCAATATTGTAACAAATATATCATTATAATTAGCAGATACCATTACCCATTATTTTATTATAATTTTATGTTTTTTTAGGTTCATCATAATGAGTAAAAATCAAGAAGCTAATGAATACATTGGAGAACAGATGAAGGATTTTAGTAGCACGTAAGTGATTTTTTAATCGTAATTACAATTAATTAAGCAACAATTTTAAAGAAAAAATTATCGTTTTTAATCTCAAGGGGAGGTTTACATCTAGAGACCCAAAAATTAATTTCCGCGATTTTTTTCACACGGAAAGAAGTAAATAAAGTAATCAAAATTTTTGGTACTTATTTGGTATATATTAAATGCTTTTACAAATTTTAATGAACAAAAATATGGAATAAATCATTAGTCATAAGAATTCATACATAGTCATTGAAGAAAAGATGCCACTATGGACGGCAAGGTAACGCATACAATTTTTGTCTTAAATTAACAAATCAAAGCTTTTTTTATAAAATAGAAGACATTTATTTGCTAGATTTTGAATTGAAATCACTAAAAAAGGTAAAAATTAATAGTATTGCGAACTTTTAGAAAAAATAACTTAGCCCCTTTTTGCTCTAAAAGAGTTACATTTTAATCTTGACTTTGACTGACTTAGAATTCGAATTTTCATACTAAATTCTGGGAGACAATTCTTGAAATTGTAAGCAATTCGAAAATACAACAACAGAACAATCAATTTTTTTGGTCGTGCTTGAAAAGAACCTCTCTTTAATTCAATTAGAAAAATATTTAAAACTAAACGAATCAACATAAAATTGCCTCCATTTTGTAGGACAAAAATAGCTCCAGCCATCGGTAACTACCACGAGAAAGATGAATTGTATGATCCATTTGATCACAGAGATAAAACAAACGCTACATCGTAAGTAGAGAAGTCATTTTGAGTCTTTTAGCATGTTTTTAAGGTACTAATACTAATAACATTAAATCGCAACACACATGTGTATAAACTCCAGTAGTGATTCAAAGTTGTAGATAACAAGTATAGCTTTTTTTTCACGTTTCATATATTAAACGTATTGAGCTGAGCATCTGTAAACCAATTTTAAGAGTCCGTGTATAATTTTCGGATAGGCTCATTTTTTATAGGGTGACAGTACTAATAATCGACTATTTTGATTAAAGTCATAAAAACGTTTGGACTATGAAAAGATTTACATAGTCTTTTTTTCTAATAAATCAATGGAAATATATCGTCTTGATAAGTGTCGAAATATTAGTGCAAAACAAACAAGACCAACTACTTTTTTCAAGACTAACTACTAGTATTTTTTTTAAATTAAAATTACGGTAATAATACATTTTTTTTTAAATCTATTTGTAAATTAATACAGATTTGCGAGTATATTCAACTTTTTGATTGTCAAAGTAAAAGATGTATTTATTTTTTACAATTTCATAATAAAATGGCTGAGTATTAGAATATCACTTCTAAAGTAGCCGATCAGTAGATTCACTCTAAGTAAATTTATATGGGTCATTCTCCTACTTTTTTAAAAAAGTGTGCGCGGCGGTATTTCAAAAAAATCTGAAAAAAATATATGTTATTAAACAACATAAAAAAAGACTTTTCCTAAAGTTTTAGCCCGAAAAAAAAATTTTGGAGGTGCAAAGCGACAAATGAGTGTCGAAAAACGTGGTTTATTTCGCTGTTTTTTGGCGATTTTTGAAAAATTCTACAAGGAAGAGTATTGATTCGTCGGAGACGTGGTCGGTCTCATTTTTTTCGTCTCAAAAAGTACTTTTTGAAAAAAAATCGAGCTTTTCAAATTTTTTTGAGAATTGGTAAAAATTAAAGGACAATTTAGTATAGTTAAGCTCGAAATCGCGATTCTATTTTTCAACTTCGTTAATGA
>CACVKI010144060.1:0-28197 GCA_902732785.1 Trichogramma evanescens
TTAAGAATATATATGTAAAAGTACTCTACGATTATTAGTTATGAAAGTCGAAAATCGGTCCGTCACAAAGCTTCCTCTATGAGGAAGCAAAAAGGCCTCGGCGGTAAGCCGAGGCTACAAGAATACGGTCTCCGATCAGGTCGTGGAGCTCGATGATGATGTACTCTGTTTCATTCATTTTTTTGATTGCCGATTTTTGGATTTCCCTCAATTTGATGGTCGGCTAAAAAGGTGACACGCTCTTTGATTTAAAAGGCATTTATTTGTACTATTTTAATTTTATGAAGCTGTGGACAATTTTGTTAGTGGTTTCGCGAGTTTTGGAAAAAAGGTTCATTTAAGTTCGGTTCAAGCTGCAGGTTATTTCGTTCGTCGTGCGCGGGCCCTCAGGCGATCTGCTTGAGATCGGTTTCAGTGGTAATATGTATAACGGGCGAGCGCTCGTCCTTGCGAACGCGCAGTGCGCCCTCTCTGACCCACACAAAACGGTAGCCTTTCTCCTTCGCTAGAGCGCTGACTTTTTTCTTCAACGCGAAGACTGCCGGATTCACGAGCTCGTATGCTCGAATCGGTGAGCCGTCGGCGCCTCCGAAAATCTCTGAGTAAGGAGTTGTGCCTTTCTCCCGCACCACCTTGAGGACTCGATCTCGCAAGGCAGCACTTTTAAATTTCACGATGACAGAGTCTTTCTTGCCGCCAGTAGTAGGGTTTCCAGGGCGCTGCGCGTTTGTTCCGGATAAGTCCTGTGTGACTTTCCGCGTGGTGATTATGTCACTGGAGAAGCCGCTCAACGCATAGTGACTCAAGATTTTTTCGGCTAACTCCACTGCTGTTGAATCATTCGACGAATCGATATTGATAAACTTGACTTCGGTCCAGGGTTGAGGGTGTCGTTGATTCCGAGTCAAGCCGTTGACTGCCGTGGTGAGATCATTTACTTGCCCTCGGAGCGCTGCGTTTTCCTCTTTCAGGGCCTTACCGATTTACCCGTTCACGGTCCTTATCGTACTCCTTGTCGCGCCTGCGCATTTAGTGAAACAGGTAGTCGATCTTCTGTGTAACATCGCTGATTTCGCGCAGAGCTTCGCATTCAGTGTCCTCAGCATCTTCGGTATCGGACGGGGTGCCGCCTTCGCTGTCCACGTCCTCCGTAGCACCGACCGAGGTGTCCGATGTGAGCATGGCAGGATCATTGAGACCTCGCCTACCATCCTGTTCAGCCGACCGCTTCGCGGCCCGGCTGGTACCAGCCTTATCCGGTTTTGGCAACGAGACGAATAAGGTAGCACAGCAAGCCTCGGGGTTTTGGGCGACGACCTTGACAACGCACGTTGGGTGGCAGTGCCCACCACAATGGCATTTACGGGCCAGTGCAGGCTTCTTCAATTTTTGCCTACAATAGGCACAAGAGACCATGTTAAGCTATCTGCTTTGGTAAATTGTGCGGTGAGGACCTATGGAACTTCTCGAAGTAAGCCTTTTTACAAACAAGATCGGCCAACGAGCACGAACAGTCAGTAAAAACCGTTACGAACTAAAATTGACTGACGGTTCGAATGGTCCCGGAATCCAGCCTCCAACCCAGCTCATAGGGCGGGAACACTACGAGTCCGATCAGCGTGGTGGGTGCTCGCTCGAGATCACATAAGCCTTAGAGGGAGCGCAAGAAAAAATTACGAGAAAAAGACTTGGTTTTCTTGGGTTAAACTAGGGCTGTGCGAGTACTCGAAAAAACTCGACTCGTCGAGTTCGAGTTTTTTCCTCGAGTTCGAGTCGAGTACTCGATTTTTTGAGTACTCGAGTTTTTTCGGGTACTCGCGTTTTTTTCGAGTACTCGAGTTTTTTCGGGTACTCGAATTTGTTCGAGTAATCGAGTTTTTAGAGTACTCGCAATATATTTAAGTTTTAAGTAAATAAATGATGGATTAATAGTCTCTAGACCACCTCCCGTTGTGTGTAAATGCTTATAAGTGTGATATTCGCAGCGGATTGGATTGGAAGAAGAAAATAATTTAATAGTACCACACTTCATCACACTTAGCATATCGTACACACAAAGGGGTCTGGAGACTGTTAATTCATCATTTATTTATTTAAAACTTAATTATATTGCGAGTATTCGAAAAACTCGATTACTCGAAAAAGTTCGAATACCCGAAAAAACTCGAGAACTCGAAAAAGCTCGAATACTCGAATTTTCACGACTCAGCGAGTCGAGTTCGAGTCGAGTAAAACTCGAAAACTCGGTTACTCGCCCAGCCCTAGGTTAAACAAACGAACTCGCGAGAGCTGGCAATACACGTCTACTCTGTTCAGAGTCTGAAACTGAAAAAGAGTTAGGAGACAAGGATGGGTTTTAGTCGGTATTTGTAGAGAGGCACATTACTCGCCCACACAACAACATCTGTACACGGACAGTACACTACTCGAGTCCAACATATCCATGCGACAAGCAAGAGTTGCATGTTGAATCCGTAAATAGGACCTCCTCCTCCTTCCCTCCTTCCAAAACAAAAAAAAGCACACCCACAGACATGTATTAGGAATTCAATCTAGTTTACAAGTATGTAAACCAAATTGTCCTACGAGGTCTGGTTCAAAAACTCATATTCGAACTCATCACATGGCTTCCTCTACGGAGGAAGCAATAATAATTTAACAATAATATAATATTTAAAGGGAAATGATGATGCTACTTCCACAAACATTCAGGATGAAGTTCACTTCGATTCTTCTTTGACTACTTGGCTAATTTATCTGTTGCAGAAAAACGTAGCAATGATAGGAAGACTGGTCGAAAGAGAATTCTAACCATTGAAAGTTAATCCGAGGTATAATGCTTATAATATTTACACAAAATTTAAAAATAAATTATTTAATTATAATAAACTATTTTTTCACATTTAAGAATGAAGCTTTGCATCTAAATTAAGAGGAGGGATGAAAATCATTTAAAAGTTTTGGAATATCTTCAACCAACTCAACTCTGAGTACGATATCATTGAATGGAAAATTATCCCTTTTTGGGCGTGCAAGTCAAGATTCATTCTCTTATAATTAAATATTTATCATTATTCTTTAAATATTTAATTTTTTAGTTAATTAAATGATTACTTTTTTACTTATAATAGTTTAAAGTTTAGTTTTTTTATCAAACATGTAACTATAAATAAAAAAATAAAAATTTTACTTTAAAAGTACTTACCACTTTTTATAATATAAATATGTATAATGAGCTGCATGCGAATAATTTATTTTCATTAAAAATATTAGTTGTTACGTAAAAAAATCCCTTACTTAATGTACATTTTTCAACGAGCTTCATTACCAAGAAATAGAAATTTGGACACGGCTTACGGGCGTTCTTCATCCCGCAAAACTATGGCACAATGTTTGCTGAATTCCTATAGCAATGATTTATGTGTGAATCATCTTGAGGTTAACCACGGTTTGCCGATAATTTTTTTATCCATAATTACACCATAGAAATTTTTTACGTGGGAGAATTTTTTAACTAATCGCAGGCCGGGGGTCCTTGTTAACGATTCTCCTCTAACGTTTTACAAGACGATATGGCATTAGCTATGATACATCGGATACAATGTTATTTTACAAAGGAAACATTAGGTTAAAACATAATCTCTGCTTAATTGTTTTTTTAAATTTTTACGACGGAAAATAATATTTTAAAATTCTAAGTTGCGTGATGACGCTCAATTCTAGTGAGGTAATGTACGAACTGTTTAAATTTTAAAAGCTGTTTAAGCTGTTGAACAGCGCAAGATAACACAAGTATCGAACGAAAAAGGACAGAAAAAAACTACTATTTATACATAGAGAAAGTCAGCTTGAATCAAGTATGAATTCTACTGTATAAACGAGTGGGAGCGAAATAGAACGAGAAACAAGTTAAAGCGTGAAATAACGAAAAACCCATTGATAGTTAGAAAAAGTACTGCTATACAGCTTTATAAACGAGTGAAAAGCGGATCGTTCGGAAACGCATTGCTTTCAACTATTTGAACGCACCAAGAGGAACGGATTTTTTTTCATTTTCAAGCAGAGGACAGAAAAAACTTCTGGAACTGCTAAAAAACGAAAATCTGACTTGTTTTAAACGCAGTAGTGAACTTTTCGTCGAAAATTCTACGTGCGTTACTCGAGCAGGTGCATATTGGCTTTGGGTCTCCATTATTTTATCGTTGACTTATGCAAGCTAAAAAAAAACACTAAAACAATCTCTATACTTCGCTATCATTGTCTGGAAATTCGCTCTTCAAAAAATACACTCATTTGGTTGTTTTCGTTAACTAAAATTTTTTACTAACTCAATTTCAAGTTTTCTTTTTTATGCGAGAAACATATTTCGTAACATTTCACAAAATCACAGCATTGCCTCGTACTTTTTTGGCTTGTATTTCAATCGTTTGCTTTGCTATAAATGTATTACCAAACAAACTACATAATGTTAAACAATATTTTTAACAATACTATGAGTAGTAATCGTTGATACAACATAATAAAGTAGTACTTTATTACGATAATAGAAGATTGTGAAATTTTTCTCATGATATTTTTTTTAGTGAGGCTACTTCATTCGTATTAAGTTCAAGGAGTCGACCTGCGAATACGAGCGTGTACGAGCGATAATCATAGTTTTTGTGCCTCAGGTGTATCTGGATTTTTGGGGCATTGCTATTTACTGGAACTCAAGGGTGCCGAAAGTCAGCTCGTTCCCTTCTAGTGTGGCAAGTAGTGCATGTGCCACTGCCGCTTGGCCCTCATGTAGAAATAAAAATTTCATTCATAAAAATTGACACGGTATCTTCTTAAGGGGAGGCTCTCATGAGACTCGATCGAAAAATCGATTTTTTTGTTGTTGCTTACTTAGTTAGCAAATGTTCCATAGAATACACCCCCGAAACGCTTTTTACCAAAATCGATTTGGTTAAAAAGTTATAGGCAAAAAACCGGAGCTGTCTTTTTACGAGCGAATGATGTATGTATCTATGTACATTCGCTTTCTAAAACTTTGAACGCGTTTTTCTCGAAACCATGTTTTCTGAATCGGGCGGCAAGATATCTCAAAAAGTACTGCACTTAAAGATACGCTTTTTTTTATTTTAAAGCTAATTAAATTGTCTGGAGGTTGAAGCTAAAAAATTTTAAATTTTTTCATTATTATTATTTTTTAGAGCCCTTAAAAGAGCCAAAAAAGGGCCAAAAAAAAATTCGCGGATCCAAAGTCCGCCATTTTATCAATTTTTAATTTTTTTGCAATTATTTAGGTTCAACTTCCAGTAAATGTAATCTAGTTTAAGAGGAACTTCGAAATTTTAGTTTCGGGCAAAAACTGAAGGCGCTAGCTTGCCGCCCGTTGAGGTATCTTTTTTTAACACGACCTCCATCAAACGCTGCTAGGGGATACATAATTCGATATTTTGGTCTAAAAAAATTTGTAAATATAGTTAGATACATACTTTATAAGTACCAAAAAACTTGACTGCCTTATTCACTTCCTTCCACGAAAAAAAAAATCACGAAAAACACGTCATTTTTGAGATGCTATATGAGAGCCTCCCCTTAAATCTTATCTGTTTTTCTACACTTTTATAAAAATGATGAACTGAAAAGCCATGCGTTAAACGGCTTTTAATTGGTCGATTTACTTTTGACTCGAGGTGAAATAGAATAAAGTGACATCTAAAGACGGTTCGTGACAGGCAAAATAGTAACTTTTTCAAAGCAGGCCTGAAAAATTGATTTACGCTGAAAATCGTCTGAAAGTTTAAAGTTGTTTAAAATTAATAAGCAGGGTCAATTATTTTTATTCTATAATAAAAATGGCACATAATAGTTTAACAATTAATAGAATTATCATAAAGATTATATTCTGATTACACGATCGAAAGTAAAAAACTTTTAATAGTAAAAATAACAGAGTATGAAATTGTACTAAAGGCAGAAAATCTATTCGTTATTTCATCTTTTCGTGGATTATCTTATACTACAAATATTCGTATAGGAGAAAATAGTAAAGAAAGACGGGAAGACTTGTAAATGTTTTCCTCGGGAAGCGCGTGTAATCTTTTACAAGACAAAGTGCTTTACAGAAAGCCTTTCTTCGGTATGTAAACGGCCTTCTATATGTGGTATCCATCTTGATCAACAAAAGCTTAGAATGTTTGCATTGAGTTGTTGTAGACTACAATTACAACTTGTTTCAGTGTCTCGCTCTTCCTCTTTCTTGCACACCCTCGCTATGAGTATTATTGTGCAATGCACACAAGGTAAGACTAGATTTGCAAGCTCGTCATTATGTATGCGTTTGTATAGAGGTACTGCCACGATTTACATGTAATCCTATCGATCATCATAGTCAGGAGGTGTATAACCTATTGCGGATTTGGTACAGACGCATGTCCTGATAGAATATCTGATCCTCGAACAACACCTCATTGAAATTTATTCTAATAATATTTAATAATGCAATCATGGTTGGAGACTAAATAAGTTCTTCGTTAAAATTCTATGCTATGATGTATTTTGTTCATTCTAATTAAACCATTTTCAATAACAAGTATTCACTAATCTTAATAAAAAAATTAAATTTGAAAGAACTTCTTATGTTTCAAGAGCCGAATAATATGCAGTGCACTGCATAATTCTGATCAGTACTTCAAACTTTATAATTTATTCCTCACTTTCGGAATTGAAATTTTCATAAAAAACGCACCATATTACTTGGAGGTAGGTGTTAATACTTCAACACATTACAGACCAATTTTCGCACCTCTGCATGCAAAATTGGAGATTTAATGCTGGAGAAATCTGCAAGCAATATTAATTCTCTCACACTCTTAATATCACGCTGTTATTATCATGCGCAAAGTTACAGTTGTACAGCCTACGGCTCTCTTATTGCAGCTAAAGTGCAAACGAGTGAAAAAAACACAACGTTTATTGTATTGAATCTTTTTTGAGAGGAGGTGAGAAAATAATGCCAGTAGCAAATCTCAAACGGGTTGTTAACACCTGCAGCCAAAAGCGGTGGGTATAATTAATACACGCGCAATCTGCCGAATTTTATAGATCAAGAATAATTTATTGATGCTCTATGATTGGAATTTCGAGCTAACTTGTTTCTTTTTTTTCACAACTCACTGGATATAAGTAACAAAAATAATTGAATAATAATTTTTCATAGAAAATGGAATCTAATGGGAATCTAATGGAAAAAAAACATGAATGATAAATCATATCAAATATCATTTATTAAGTATAAAATATATTTTTTAATGTGTGAAATTAATATGTGCTATGTGCAGTATTAAAGCTTACTATGACAAAAAAGAGAGTGGCCAATAGTCAATTGAAAAAAAAATCATCTACATTTATGAAAAAATTTTATCTCGGACGAGTAGATTATCAATCAAGATTTCATTTCATGCTAAGTTGGTCTACTGTTTTCGAAAAAAATTAATTTCATAAAGTAAAAGACAATTACTACTGCAAAAATTTAGTCTAAGCGGAAAAGAATTCTGAATTTATATTTAAATAATATAGACTCAACCGTAGTGTAGTAGTCAAAGTAAAAGCTAGAACGTGTAAGGCATGAATAATAAGATAGCGAATTTGTCTGTATGCTCCGTACGTTTCCTAATTTTTCCATCCATCTTACGGCTAAGAAGGCAATGTATACTATATATTATATATATGTAGTGTTGACGTATGATTCATAAAAAAGACAAAGTAGAGCGAAAAGAGCGAGGCAGTTTTCGCATTGCAGAAGCGACTAAAATGTCAAGAAGGAATATATACTTTGATAGAAGGAAAAACGGAAGTGAGGGTATAAAATAGAGGGTACAAATACGTATCTTTTCGATTACGGATGCAGGTAACGTCACTCGATCTCCATATAACTAGTCAGTCGTGTGTACTCGAAAACCTTACGTCGCTGATGCTGAAAACTTTTCGACAAAGACTTTACTTCTCTGAGAATGCATATTTAAAAACAGAGGCAGTAAATTTCATAGAAAGAATTCGTCAAATAAATTTTTTTAAAAGATGAACGAAAAACAACAATTATCCATCATATGTTGATCGCATTCTAAATTATCCAAAAGAAGAGACGAATTATTCGTCTTTCTTTGAAATGATATTTATCTAATTATTATATTTATAATTTCTACTTTATTATAGAGTTCTAAATATAAAGTAGAAATTTTTTATATAGCTGAATATAATTGCTAGAATCCGATACGAAAGACCCAAGGAACCAAGTAAAAAGCTTTCGATGATAAGTTGAACAACTCTTATACTACTAACTACTCTGTACTTCATCTGTAAGCAACAATGACACCTTGTACTTAAGTGAAAGAGTTGCTGCGACGGAATTCCACGTCAAGTTAGGACCTTTTGAAGTCAAACTGTAATTATAACATCAGATCCTTTTAGCTCTTTAATTCGATCCATTAGTCTAGCCTCTCTGACGCACGTTGGATAGAATCAAAGGAGACACCATTACTCGCACCTTGCGTCTTTCTTCGCACAACTTGCTTTACCTTGTCTGTACATTCGTCTTTTATATGAACTTTAATATACTTGCTTCTTTTAAATTAGTTCGTATATAATTTTAAAATGATTTCTTTAAAAAGTGACAATAAATACAGAAAGTTACATCCAGTTGCGATAATGTAGTATCTTGTGTAAATTTGAATAAATTATTAGTAAATCGATAAAAAATGATCTTTCAGATCTTGCTAGTCGTTAAATAAATGTTTGATTACTAACTCTTTCTTCAGATTAAATTTCAGTCAAGTGAAATAAGATGTAAAATTTAATAAATAGTACTTTGAACAATCGTGATCAAATTATAAAATATAGGTAATTTAATCATCAAAAAGGATAGTTAATGCATAGCATATAGTGTAGTTTTTATCAATTATCAAGATTTGTATGAAGTTTTTCGGTGCAAATAAATGAAAACGACAATATATTCTTGAAACTTTTCACTTATTTTATTTTTTTATAAGGTTTTTACAACTATATAATCTTTAATAATTTACAGTCTTATTTCGGCATAGCCATTTCTCCTCGTATTTACAATAGTTGGAATATGAAGCAGTTGAAGAATAGAATTTTTTATAATTTTTTAACATTGATTTCACTCATCTAATATATTTGAATTTACAACTCAAATTATTCATGACTATAATCTTAAAATAATTATTAAATTTTAACATGTTATCATTTATTTTTAAAAGCATCATTGTTATCTGAAAATTTTATACAAGTAAATTTTTGCAACCATCTCATAATGGTTTCAATATTGTTACTTTTAATTCTTGTATCCGGTATAAGCATTCATGGAAGTAAATTTTCAAAAATGGTAATAAACTTTCTCTGTTTACGCAGTGTAACAGTTTTATTGTACATTAGAAATTAGTTTTAATTGCGTTATACAATTCTATTTTCAAAATAATCCTGTCACCAAATGTTACATAAATATTCAATTTTACATAATTAATACTGAAAATAATGGTATAGAAATAAAGTATTGTTCTGAAAAGAATCAAGCAAATTTTTTTTTATCACAAATGGGAATCTTTTAATTTTCGTCTTAATGAATGTCTAAAATTGAGAAATCATTCGATTATAAATTTGATTTTTAGAAACGCAAAACTAAATAATTCTTAGCATTTATCTGAATCATGTGCGATATTAACCTGCAGATTTAATAATCTGGAACACACTATTTACAACAAGTTTTATTTCGTAACCGAATAATCTCATATGCCAATACAAATGTTTCGTGAATTAAATTATTTAACATGTTATTATGCTGTATGGATTAAATGATATTTACCTCAGTGGTCATCTTTACTTACAACAATTGCCAAAAGCTTTTTAAGTACATTCCGATTTTGCGAGTAATCAGAACTTACAAGTATTTTCTATTAATATTACTCAAAATGTTTACGAGTGAAGCACAAAAAATATTTCCAATTTAAGACTATATACATTTACATTTTTAAAATCACATAATATGAAAACATTCAAAACTAAATAATACTTTTTTTCATTTAGGAACGCCTTTCTAAATGTCTTTTATCTAGAGTCTGATTACACAATAACAAGATGTAATTATTTTTTATATTTTCAACAAAATTTATATTTTAGGCCTATACAATTCAACATCACACAAACATTCCACACAGTTAATATTATTTTTATTCTAATATTTGAATTACTTTTCGATTTTGAAGTTTATTTAAAAGATTTAATTAATCTTTAAAGCAACGTCATTCTTTACCTCAGTATGATAAGAAGTTTTCCATTCACTCTTAATTTTTAAATATCATACTTTAGGTACAAACTTTCTTAAAATTTTTCAAAATCTTCATAATCGTCTATCTAAGAACTGGATTGGACAGATACGATCATTATAATATAATTATTCATATAAAACCCAGTGAAATCGAAGTAAATTACAATGTAATTGTAGAACATCGATATAAAAAAGTCTAATCGTAAATTGGGGTTTTTAATACCTAACAAAGAGTCGCCAAATCATTTCAAATAAAACTACGTCAGTTTGGAGTGCGTTGAATTTGTTGGGGAGTACCTGCCTAATGTAAGACCTATTTCCTGGGTGTTTCTCGTTACATTTCTTACTGGAAATGGGCTAAATCCTAGTGGTTTTTGCGTTGGACTTGTATCATAATCGTATTTCTTATAATTATCTAATGGCTCTGAAATACCGCTCAATGTTAATGATGAGGTCTCAAGTCCTGAATTTGGAGGGCTGATGTCTGAATAAATGTGCTTGGATCTACCATTGGTATATATTAACGGCTCATTCCCCATCGGCTGTATATTTTTGCACGAGTTTGCATAAGCATAGTGAGGCGACATCAGTTCTGGGTCCTGATAAACTTGTGTTTTAACAGCATTACTGTTTACGTAAGCCGGAAGCTCCGATTGTGTTTCTAAAGGTGTTATTTTGTAGGGTCGCTGAAGAATACCGTAGTTGTCGCTGTAAGAGGAATACTTATCTACTGAAATCGAATCATTATAATTTTTTGCTCGGAAATTCGATTCAAAATTATCAGGATCCAACGATTTTATCCCGCTTGGAGAATATTTACTCGATGGATTCATGATCTGCTTAGTAGAATAAAACGTTGCACCTTTATCCAATTCTGGAACACTAATTTCGAAAGGACTGAGTTTCAAATCGATATCACTATTAATGGATTTTTTTTTCATAATTAAATCAGCATCATCTCTATCGTAACACAAGCGAAATTCTAAATGTTCTTTCGACATGACTGGTTTCCCAGTTCCATACTCGTAATCCAAACCTTTTGGAATGACAGCTTTTCTAGTCAGTTCGAATATCGAATTTTCAAAGCCAGTATCCATCATATCTTTATTGTCGTACGGTCGTACAGAATATAAATTATCGGGTGACTTTCCAGGTGACAATTTTATTCTATAGTCGTAAGGCGACGTATTTAAAATATTGGAAGAATAAGGACTATTGTAGGGGCTCTTTAAAGGTGACACATCATAAGCTAATTTTTTCTCGGCAATCAAACTCGGCGAGAATCCAACGGTCGGTGACCGTAGCTCATCTGATATGTAAGACAAAGCCGGCGGCTCAATATTTTGATTAGCTAGATTCGAACCCAAAACTGGCAACACTTGTGCGTGGGACAATTTATCGAGTTTTTCTAATTCATGGTAAATGTCAATATCACTTTTTGCTGATATCGGATGCATCGAGGAGTAATCATTTCGAGGCAAGTAGGAAATTGGATTGCCTGTATACATAATCGAATCTAATTCCTCACCAGTAACCAAATCATTTTTTATTTTGAGTGGATCGTCAGGTCCAGTGTATGAATAAATATTCGTGGGGCTCGGGATTTTGTCGTCCATGTTTAAACTCTGAGGACTAATTGGTAAATCCGAGGGTGAATTATTTCTATAATTGATAATGAGTTTTGATAATTCGTCATTTATTTGACGATCAATGAAAGCGTCTCTTTGCATTAAATAATCATTCGATATGTCATCAACGTCAGGAAGATATGCTACTTCTTCATTATCACCGATAATTGATAGTTTCGACAATTCTTCGTTAATTTTTGCTTCAAATTCTGATGCTGTTGTAGTAGCAGTGGTACGATCAAGATCCTTAAAATTTATTTTAGCCAATTCTTCGTTTATTTCATGCTCGTTGAGACCAATTTTTTCTAGAATAGGGCTAAATATTTTGGAAATTTCCTCGTTTATAGGACTTATGGTTATTTCCTTGGTAATTTCTTCGAGGTCGGGTAATCTCCTCTTAGCTTGGCACGTCAAAATTTTTTGCAGTATGGCTGAATTTTCTTGAATTATTTTTAAAGCTCTATCGCTGCTGCTCCTTCTTCCATTGTTGTCTCGTTTCCGAGGTTTAACTTTGGTCCAAACTCCGAGTTTCGATTCTTTACCATCGTCATCGCTTTCGTTTCTATCAGAGCCATTTTTGTACGTAACGGATTTTAAAATGCTATCGCTACTCTCATCAATATTTATTTTTGGCTCCACTATGTAGGTTTTTCTTCCGACTGTAGAAATACAAATGCCAGGAACATCAATTTTTTCTTTCGAAAATGTGCTCGCAGAATCACTGAACGTATCTTGTCTCCGAGCCTCCAAACACTTGAGATCTTCCCAAATTACACTTGTTTTTCGCGTCAGCATGTTGGGATCGATTTCTCCGTCTTCGCTGATTTTCGTTTCCAAATGTCGGACGTCTTCGAGTACGTCACTCGAACGTTTCTTTGAACTATTGGCAAAATCCTCCATCGAAGGTGACAAGAGCATTTCTGGAAATCGTTTTTCCAAACTACTATTGCTTCGATCGTAACTCACCCCTGTGATTTCAAGAGTCTCAAGTTTACCGTCAAGTGACTTGCCTCGAGAACGTTCGAAAAGATCATTTCTGTGTTCACCTTGAATCCGAAAAACTGGCGAAAGCATATCAATGTCTTGTATCTCTTCTTCCAATCTGTACTTTCGATAAACTTCGAATGCTGAAGTGATGAAATTCATGATTTTAAAATTAAATTCATTAAATAACTACAATTATTATACAAATATATAATTTACCTGAAGTACGGCCTTTTTCGGATTCCAAACACCTATCATCAATCGAATTTTCCGACTCAACGTCCATGTATAATTTTCGCAAATTTCCGTTTAAGGAACTTTCATCTGAAACTTTGATATCAATAGGATTTTCCATGATGTTCAATTGAGATAAATCGAAAGCTTTAACAGCAGCTTCATTTTCAGTCGAAGGTTTGGAAATTTTGTCAACATCCAAGCCACAAAATTGATCGAATTCCACAATATCTCGATTGGATTTACTTTTGTCATCTTCGTATGGGGATGGTGTATTTTGATTCGGATTGCGAATTGGATAAAATGGAGACGTCACAGAACCAATATCTGTTTGTGAAAATGAAAGATTATATGGGTAATAAACAACAAAAATTCGATCATTTACATTTAAAATTTGAGAGACAACACTCACCAGAAGATGGTTCCAACAGTTCAACACCATCACTTTTGTAACTGTAGCTTGTTGCGAACTTGATGGAATTGGCGCTGACCGGCGATTGCAGCTCGGAACTGAAATCTCTCTCAGACAATTTCAGTTTATTCGGGCTACAAAACGATTCCGTCGAACTACACGGAGGTTCGGTTGATTTTGGTAGCATCACGGAATCGGTCGACAGGGTTACTGGTGATTTATCAACCGGAGTATCGGGGGCTAGTTTAATGGCTACATCGGACTCGGGAGACTTGACCGTAACTGTTTTTGTAGATTCCGAGCTGATCGAAGAAGCTGCGGATTTTTCAACCTCGGCGAAATCTCGTGACTCTGGATGCGCGGGAGTGTGCGGAGTAGCCGCGAGACTTGATGTTACCGAATCTGGACCCATCGTTTCTCCGGAACTGTAGGATTTCGGACTCTCGGGTGTTTTTGGACTTTGTCGAATATTTTGCTGAAAACAATGTTGATGTTTAGTCGTTTTTTATTAATACGTATATACATAGTATTATCGTACTCACAGTAACTTTTGAATTATTTATTGGACTCTGATTACTGAGTGAATCAAACTCTTCTGTATCAGTTAATTTTTTTTCTTCCTGCGTATCACTTTTTACTTCAGTCTGTTCTTTAGAGTATACAATTTCTGATTTTATTTCAGGTGATACCCCTTTAGAACTTTCAGTATCTTTTGACTCATTATTTGACAAGAGTGCAACCGGTGACTGTCTATCAACATAATTCACTGGCAAACTTTCCACGCGAACCTCTTCGTTGGGCTCAAAGTTTTGCCTCGTTAATAGTTCATTGGAAGTAGCCTCATCGTGGGCACTTAAATCTTTATTAATGGCACTTTTATTAAGAACATCCAGTGTTCCTCCACTAGTAACAGATGAGAAAATGGGCGACTTTTCGTTATTTTTAACTAAAACCAAATCTTCTTCATCGAAGCTTGTTTTGACATCGGCATCGTCTGCTGATAGACGTCTAATTTGATCGGTGATCTGAGAGATCGACGTTTCTTCAACTGAGATATCGAAATGATCACTGAAAATTGATGGCATACTTTATTAATGGGTAATTAGAAACCCAGATGAAATTTAAATTATCACTATGGTAATTAATAAAAGCAGCATGCTTATTTTAGTCATCTACCATGATGCAACATGTTATAACATCCGATGAGTGAAATCCTTTATCGAATATTGATGATATTATTCTCGGTCAATTAAAAATATATAATATGAATTATAGTATTGTCTTCATATCTAGCAATGAATGGTTTAACTATTTTGATATTTATGAGCATTATTTGAATGTATGTAACTTAGTGTATCAATTATGTCAAATTATTAATCGACTGAATGTAAGTCGTGAAAAATAGTCAATTAAATAGCTCTAATTTTCCGATTTGTGGTTATTATTAATGAAATTTGTTGATTAAATTTTTAACTCTAAAACATGTTCCACAATATACCTATTGGTTAGTAGCGCCTATTCGAAGCTGATGAAATTAACTCCAAACTTTAGCAATATAAACACTAGCTATTTTAACATTGTTAATTCCAAATAGCCTTCGATATTTCACTTACACTCAATACTACGTATCTGTCAGGTTGATCTTCGACAATTCTATTTGAGAACTGAAAGATTCATCAACTATATGACTAAAAATGATTTAAAAAGAGTTAACATTGATGCAACCGAATTTTTTCACAAACGGGTAAAATTACGAACAATTATTTTAGTTATAGTCTTGATATAAAAAGTATCACTTGAAACATCGCTTTACAAATTCTCTTGAAATTTTTTTTTCCTACCATCATTTTGGCCTTTGCTTTTTATTATTAATGAAACCCCCAAATGTTTTGACTGTATAAAAATACTTGTAATTTTCAACGTTAAAAATACTTGAATCACTTAATAATTTATTAATTTTTATCGTATTTTTCTAGTCACGTAATCATTAAATTGACTCAAAAAAACTCTTAAATGTTCAGTTCTAATATGAACATTTTTAAATATATTTTGCAAAATTTCTACTGAGTATTTTTCTAATAAGCTACTCAAAAGTCTTTACTTCGTTCTTCCTGTTTAAAAAAATATTCTGTAGAAATATCAGAAAATCAAAATCTGCTGTATGCTTAGACAATCGGTAAAATTGCCTCAAGTCGAATAAGACATGAAGCTTTGGAGAAGCGCGAAAGTTGAATCGTAAAAACGAAGAGGCCATAAAATACTGGGCTTTTAACCTCACCTGCTTGTGCTAGTAGCTCTGACTCGTAGCTCAGCAGGCGACGACCTCTCGACGTCGTGGGGTAATTGCACGCCACATTCCGAGGTCGAGGTCGGCTCTTCGCTGCTGTCGAATTCACTCAATCGGTCGGGCTCATCGCACAGCTCCGTCGAAGTACTGTCGCTGTCGCTGTCGCTGCGTCTCGAGCTTGATGCTGCCTCGAACGGTACCAATTCATTGTTGGTAATCACTGCTGATGATGCTTCTGCTACTGCTACTGCTGTTGCTGCTGCTGCTACTGCTGAGGTGAGAGAGGCGGAGATATAAAACAGATCGATAAGGTAGATGGGGAGGGTGAATGTACTCTACTCCCCTGCATACTACACTTGCGCAGCTAATAGGTATATATGACGTATGTGTGTGTATGTATAAGTGTGTCTGTCGTGGAAGACCAAAGAAGCGAGATGTAGGTTGCTGGTGGGCTCTTTCAGAGCTACTATACATGTATATATATTTCCAGACAAGTTCACTAACCTAGATACGAGAAAGAAAGAGAGAGAGAAAGAAATAGAGTGCGCGCCCGAAAGAACGAGAGAACTAAAAAGCTGTTGAATGCCACAGGATGATAACTAGAAGTCTGCGCGAGAACCAGTTCATTGTATTCGAATGAGTGCATCGTTAATGGAAACAACAAAATATATCCCAAACTCTTCAATTTTTCGAAAAAAACATGCTGTATTATATTGCACGCAGTTTTACGTGAAAACTTCCAAACGCCTGTTTTCGAGCTTGAAGGTCAATTTCCCAAATTTTGGGAAATAACAAGTTATCAGTAGAATTTTTGTGAATTATTTGTGCATTCAAAAAGTAATGACATCAACAATAATAAAAATAGAGGATTTTTTCATGTAATCGTTCTCATAATTTCTCGTGAGCTTTTACTCATACAAAAAAAAACTCATCATCGAATAAATAAATCTATCACAAAATATCATCACTTCATGAACTTGGACTTGATCGGAAAATCGATAAGCATTAAATATAAGAGAAAAAAAATATTTGCGAAAATCGATCTGTTTACCTGTGCTACAAAATGACAATGTAACTACTTCGAAAAGTACTCACGCTTAGAATCTTCGCGCTCGTTTTTCCTTTTCTTCGTATCCTTCCAATAAATCGTCACCGGTTGCTGCTGCTGTTGCTGCGGTTTTAGCTGCTGCTGCTGCTGCTTACGAGCTTGAATACGTGGACTGCCCTGCATAGCCACGGCTTTAGCACGCGCTATCAAGCTGCCCGAATTTGGCCCCAGTTGTCGGTTTTTCGCACTCATCAGTGCGTTCTTTCCCACCAGCAGATGGTTCATGGCTTGACCAGTGGTCGTCGCCGCGGTTGTCACCATGGTTTGTCGAGCACAAGCAGCTGCGAGAGAATAATCGCAGCTCGTGAGATATTTTTCCGAATTTCAACAATGTACAATCATAAACGTATATTTCAGACATATTAAAAGCAACGTATGATATTGGCACCGCTTTTTTTAATGTAAACTTTTTGATAACGTTTATACGTACATCGATCAATTGAACGAAACACCAATTAAAGAGCAGTATAATAATTAATATTATTAATCATCATTTTATTTATTTATTTTTTAAACGTCAATTGTCTTGATTAAGAGCTAAATTTCATGAAAAAACGTGTGGTTCAAGCAATGAAACCCTTACCTTCCGAGGCAAAGCCGCTCTAAGACGTGGGTTCGGTCCCACGTAAATCTGAATTTTCTGATGGCACTAAAATGGTACTTTTCGTGGCTGACTTGTTTTCCGGATCTTTTTATTCATTTCGTCACACAAATATATATACAATTGTCAGTGTATAAAATATATAGAAGAAACGATGAAGAAAAAAAAATTGAAAAGAACATCATTAGCATCAATTAAATTTCATCATCGGCCTGCTCATTTCAGTTGATAACATTTTTATAGTGAAAATGATTGAAAAAATAGTAAAATAAAGAATAGGACAGCTGCGAGATAATGATAAAGTAAAGTATAGCTTACAGTGCGACGGTAGAAGAGAGAAGAATCAAAAATTCAAACTAATATTGCAATCAAGTTAGTAAATAATTTGAACTAGTAATGCACAGTGCTAACTGTGATCAATTAGAGAAATGGCGATAAATGTGCAGAGGAGAAAATCGACATACCTGACAGTATTATGTGGGCTTGGCGCTGGCGTTCGCGCAACTTGGCGTATTGTTGCTTCAGAGTACTGATATCTAAGGCCAAACGCTCTCGCTCGCTCGTCGGGGCCAAAGCTTGAGTAGTCGCGGATGTCGCTGTCGTGCAACGATCAACTTTTAGTTATGAAGTTTTCATATTTATACATCTCAAATTTATAGACGTAAAAAAATTTTACCAGATTTCTTCGATCGTGAACCGTCAGCTGATCCCAATCTTTCGTCGTCGGTTTCCGACTCCTCATCGTCGCTCAATCGTCTGGCCCACGGTGTAATGTTGTACCGATGCTTTTCTCGTAAACTCGTGACACCGTTCAAGCGACCCATGCCAACGATTGTCTGACATAATCGACAAGAAAAATCAGTATTAGTTGTTTTGTTCGCCTTAATATAATTGTGAACTTATTTACCTTGACCAAATGATTTGTATCTGTGAATTCGAGCATTTCTCTTGCAAGCACGCCCATAATACTGTAAAATTCGTCAGCTGAATGTACTGTCATTATTCGCCTGTAAAAAAGTTAATGGTAAATCATTTAAATTTTTACATTAGCAAAAATTATTCTATTCAAAAAGCTCACTCTGATAGTCCTTCCCAAATTGCAAGAGCAGTTCGTAAAAGAACATCGTCGCCTTCTAAAAAAATTAAATCCCAGACTCGAAGTACTGCATCTTGAGGTAAACAGTGGCAGAATAGCGTTAGGAACCATTGCATGGTAAAAACATTAGTCAAAGGAGGTTCAAAATGTTTTCCTGTAACAAATATGAATCATTTAATATTTGAGAGCGAAAATTGAAAAGATCAGTCTCTAGCAGCAGTGAAAATTATCTTGATTGGTACCTGCTTTCGGATCTTTTGGATCACTTTGTAAAGACTCAAGATGCTTGGACAGTCTAGGCAGCCTCATGCGTAACAGATCTCTAAACACAGCCATATCTATAGACAGACCTCTCAGGCTGTCAGCAAAGTAGCCCTCGGGCAAGACACCCTCGATAAGATGTATCATGACTTTAACGGCCTCGGCTTCGTCTCGATCCACAACTTGCAGAATCAGGGCGGCCAGTACGTTCAGTCCTTGGCAGTAGCCGACGGATTTGTTCCAGCGTGCAAAGCCAAGCAAGACCCGGCGCAACACGGCTTGGTTATCTCGACCCTCAGCTCCGCAGAACAGACTGCAGCCTGTGCGATGCAGATCCTGCAAAATTTTATATTCATCATCACAAGCACAAATGGAATTTTATTTACCAGAAAAAGTATGAGAATCTATAGAAAGTTTAAATATTGAAATAGAGATGAAAATGATAAAAATCATGTGTAATGAAAAGCATATGAAATCACATAAAAGTCATGATATTTAATGACATTTAAAATTTCAAATTATTACTTTTGATAGAACTTGTTCAGTCAAGATATTAAAATCATCATAAAATTGACGATGAAAAGTGGAAAATGCTTATTTAAGTTGATATTCTGGCGTAACCATGTATTATTTCATAATCGATCAAAAGTATATGTTCACTAAAATTCATGTGTTTATATACGTCACGGATTTGAAACAATGTTTTTATAAATTCCTTTTTCCTAAAGAAAATTATATGACATTATTACATCAGCATAATCTTGATATTCAACGATTTTCATGACATTTTTTAACAAATTGAATAATGGTCAGGAAACAAAATAACATAACAGATGAAAACAATCTTTAAAGTATTGACTTTTTTGAAAGATTTTCAAGAAAATGATAAATTTATGATGGCATTTAAAATTCAAACAATTTTTTCATAAAATCGACTAATATTCATACCTCAATAATTATTTAAAAAATTATATTTAAAAAGTTTATCTTTATGAAATGTGTTTTAAAAGATAAAAATAAAAATTCACAAACATTATAATGCTGATAAAATTGTACATACTTTGACGATTTGAACTCCAAGCTCTTCATCGTCCGGATTACTCCATTCATTGAAGCAAATCTTTTCAGCCTGATTCCAGTTGACGCCTCGTTGCTCCAAATGCCTTTCCGCCAATATACACCAGAGCTGTGTACATGCGAGAATAACGTTAGAATTCATACTGTCACTATTTCTGTTTATAAGTTGTACGGAAGAATATAAAAACAAAGGAACAAACATTCCAAAGGACAACTTGCGACAAAAGAAGAAAAAATGTAGGCTACGCGTCGAGTAAAAGTGACTGTGAAACAATAGAGACTGATGTTTTTTCCCTTTCACTCTAATTTTATTTTGCTTTTAAATTTATGTCACAGCTTCCATGAAGTTTTAAATTGTAATTCGACAACATTTCTTTTGGAATACGTATTTAATAAAATAACTGAGGGCTGCATATATGTAAAAGTTTGATCATACCTTGCGACGAAATTCTGCTGGAATACCACCTTGAAGCTTTGCGACCATTTTCATGGCATCCAACCACTGTGTGAATCCATTTTCTCCCGGTTGTGGAGTAAGACTAAATTTCATTTTCATCTCTTCATCTGTAAAGAAAATTATCCACTTAGTTATTTCATAAATAAATATATGTTGAAAATTGTGATTAAAATGAATCCGAAAGATAAAGTAAGTAAAAAGATTAAGTTGTATGAAACAAATTAAAAAGCAAGTAAAATCTTTTCATTTTGTCAAGTGTGGCTCTTTTTCCATCATTTTAAATGTTATAAACTTTTTTAAAGTAAAATTATTCAGTAAAAAGTATTTCGCAACAATAGTATCGTTCTTTTAATCATTTTCATGGAAAGTTGTAATAACACTAATAACAACGCGCATCTACATATAGAGGTTCTTATAAAAATCGAACTGCATTAGGTGGATCGATTACATCCCAAAGCATTAGTGCTTGCAATGGTTCTTTAATACAATGTTCGTCAATTATAGTTTACGGTGTCTGGCAAAATGCCAAGACAATCTTTACTCGACCTATCAGAAGCAGAATCGAAAAAATTTCTATTCAGTTTTCAGTGGAATCAATTTATTAAAATCTCTTATTCTAGAAGTAGCTTTCTTAATTTTCATTTAAAAAGTAACGTGAAGCATTTAATAACTTGAAATTTTATAAAGTTTCTCAAATGAAAATTGTACACTCCCAATACTAGATTCTTTGGCTTCTTTCATCATTTGAAGATATAAAAACTAAGACTTTTTGTAATTTGATTCAAATTAACGGTATGCATTGAAATATGATTTTTCATTTAAAATGGTAGCACATTTTTTTCTAAAAATTATTTTATATCTAAAAAACTTTTAATGTATATTAAATTTGTCCTCCTCGTCTCTATATGGTTAAGTAAAAACCACAAATTTTCATCGCCTGAAAGCTTTTGCTCCTTTAAATAGAATGTGTACGGAATGTATAACTTATGATTATGCAAACTCATAAAAGATGTACCAAAAGTTGAACATTTAAACTGTAAAATGATATTTTCAATGTAAAAAGTTAATACATTTTTTCATGACAAAAAGACTTTACAACGGATATTTTTGCAGTTTCGATAGTTTTACATTCATGTTTTGCATCGATTATGGCTGTCTAATTTTGGAGTAATTTCTATAGCATTTCTACAATTTTCCTGACAGCAAAACTTAACTATAATCTCTGCAATGATTGTTAATGAAATTTAAGTTTGATTTTTATTTCTTAGCACTTTATTTAATATTACATTGTTTATGAATTTCAGTGAGTATCTAATTAATTGAAATTTTTGTCGCAACAACGGAAAAGAGCGTTGCCTATGCTCTGAAGTAATCAGGTGATGCCAAAATGATTACTCGTAAAATATTGTCATAATGTTCATTAAAACTGCATGCACCGAGCCACAGCCAAGTATATGAATGTCATATATCAGTATGAAATGGGTACACATAAACGCGTTATTCTACATGAATAAATCTACGAGTAGCTTGTCAAGATGTGCTGCACTACAATGTGCTATAAGGGAATATTTGTCCTCCGAGTTTGACTACTTTTTCAGAGAAACACAATTTTCTCAAATTAAAAAGCATCTCGATACTGCGCTGTGAATTTTTTCATTCAGTGTAAAAGCTCGAGATGGATATGTCGAATAATGCGTACTTATTTACACAAGAAAATCTAAACTATGATTGGCTAATGAAAGCTACCAGAATGCAGAATTTCAGCTTTCAGCAAATCTCAATCTAGTTAATTACAGTTCGAAAATTGAGTGAGACTTGAACTGATTGTGGCAAGCTAAACAAACACATCGTATTTGTTTTTCAAGAATGCGTCGATAAAACGAGAAAATCACCTTCTTCATCGTCATTATTGTTGTACTGCGGAGTGGCGATAGCAGTTGCAAAAGCACTTGCTGCAATAGCAGGAGCATTCGTTGCTCCAGTGGCCAAGTTTTTCAAGGAGTTAAATAAGCCACTCATTGTCCAGTCTTTTATTGTACTTTTTTCACAAATCACCTTACACTTATTGTCTTTTGAGAGTTTATACAATTAAGAGTATAATGCTCAATTACTGTCGACACTATCCATTTTCAATCATCATTTTTACTGTACTGTCACTATTGTGTGTCTTGATCGTTTTTATCAATTATCGATGTTCACCAAAACTGCTTGTACTGTTTTGAAGCAGAAAAATAAAAATTTTCAATTCTAAAACTCCACTGTTTACAAGAAGATTATTTTACATTTTAAATATAACTAAATGTACTCTCTTTATTCGCAAAAAATATTAAATTATGTACAAGTCTAGAAAAGTCCGAGTAAGTACAGGTTTCGTAAAATTTTACGAGATAGCTGCAGCGAATATGATGCCGGGGGAGCAATGCAATTTATCGACCGCCCACATGTAGCCGTCGTGCATCTCTTCTGTCAGTTCAATTTACTTTAAGACCTTGTCTCATGTACACACTTGGCCGTTGAAAGAGACAATGTTTCATGCGCTTACAATTAAAATAAGTTGCTTCGCTATAATCTAACTCAATATACCAGCTTCACCTGAGTTCATGCTTTTTTACACGTTCGTTATTGTGAGGATTAGCTAAATTGTACTGTTATAGTGTCAAAATAATTTAGAAACTATATTTTCCGCACTTCTTATGATTTGTTACAATGTTGACATACAGATCAACATTTTTTTCAAATAGTGTGTACACAAGCTAATTTTAGTTTTATTTAACTTTACTGCTCACCAACAAAATAAGCAAGCAATTTTTTACGGAACGGGCAAACTTCGAGTTTTGTTTACATTGCATCATATACGCAAGCTTTCGTTTCTAAAACTCAGCAACATATTACGTACTCTGCTGAAAGTTTTGTAATAACTCCTTTACATTTTGATACGTCAGATTCCATTGATAATACATGAAGGGTCGTTAAAAGAAAAAATAAACTGAGAAAATTTCAAACCTAAAGACGTATCTTTACAATTATTCATTTTTTTACAATTATGCAGTAACAATTATTTTATTTTATTTTTTTGAATTTATAGAATCCGATATTCTGTAGAGAATACAAGAAATGAATCTGAAAATTTTAATTTTTACTTCCCCCAAATCCACCAAATGAAACCAATTCAGTATGGTTTACGTATGAATTGAAGCACGTATATAGATAAATAGTTATGGTTTAGAATTTCAGCTACATTTTTTGAGCTTAAGAATGAAACTTAAGAGTTTCAATGCTGAAAGGTTTATCTTCTTGAGGTTGGATCAAGAGAAGTATCGAAACAATCCCCATTATAGCGCGCTGTCCCCTTTTCATTGTATTCTTATAACAGCCTGACAAGGTATAATAATCAACGGGCCTGTGTGTGGTTGTATGCGTTTCACATATACTATATCATACATTTCTAGTTTACTCATCGATTTTCGATGTATCTTTATGATTTAACGTACTAGTACCTCTGAAAAACGTCAACGAATAATCTAAAGAAAGTATACACAGCATAATCTTTTCGAAACCGTATGTTCAATTACTATTTCAATAATTACATTGATAGTCCATAACTAAAAACTTAGTATATTCATAATGAACATATTATGCTAACTAATACAATGTTGCAATATGAGTTTGATACTATCATTAGAAAATAATTATAATATTCAAACATATGAGTTTTTGTAGTAATTTACATTGAACATTTTTCCTGGCGAATTCCTTAAATTCATTTATTTAAAATGTCTGGTTAAATTTTTGCTATAATAGCTTGGATACTTTCATTATATGTTCAATATAATTGAATAAATACTCCAACAAGAATTGCATGTATGTAAAATTATCTTCAAAATAAGTATAACTTGCTGTATTAATCTGTACTTTTTTATCTAGGGGAGAAAGAGAATATTCTCTTGAATTCTAGTCCAGCAATAAAAATATGTGAACTTGTCGCAAATGAAGTACCGTGAGTCATAAATATAGTAATAAAGAAAAAAGAACGATAGTGTTTTATTTTTAATTCCTAGCTTCGAAGAAAGAGGAGACGTGGTTGTTTTGTATAGTACGCAAAAACCGCCACTAACATATTGTTTGCACTCATATCGGAATTCTTCAATGTGCATATCGTTGAAAGGGTAGAAATTGAGTATCTATGTGAGGCTCGTGTAAAATGTGTAAATGCTCGTGTAAATGTAGTTCGCAACTTGTTTGTAATTTTTTTTTCAGGCGCCCAGAGTGACAAAGAACTCTCGTTTAATTTGTTTATAAATTCATTGAAATTTTTCGTGCATTCTTTTTGGAAGTATAAAATGTACAAGCAGCAGAATCGCGCTCAAATTTCCCGATACCGATTAATTCGCGTATAATGAAAAGAAAACAACTGTATGGATTGAAGGGTAAATAAACATTACTTTACGTCACGTCTCGTGAACTTTGCATATCGCTCAATCCCATGGGATATTTCAAACGCGCACCTTGAATTGTAATTCCAGAATTAAATAAAATAAATAGCTTGAAATATAATTTGAATAAAAAAGTTAATTATGATTTTACCGAAAAGCTGACGAATTATAACTGCAAAATTGTTCCAGAAAAAATAATACTCATTTTAATAAAATTCGAAACTTATACGGCATAAATACAATTAGATGGAGTGTTTGCCAAACGTTCATGCTCCCGAGTCTCCAATACAGATGTCAGTGCTAAAATACAAATTTATCGCACACTCAGTCGTCAGCCTAATCACAAGCTCGTGTAATATTGATCGGAGTGAACGAACAATGTTTGCAAAACTGTATACAAAAAAAATAGATGCGCATCGTAATATCGATGGTACAAGGGAAAAAATGTTATCAGTTGTCCAGCTGAGTGCTCACTTACACAAAATCATCCAGTGATTTAACCACCATTTTGAAATGTGTTATCCGAGCGTCACAGAAGAACTCATAATACATGCTTTCAAGGCATTAAAGGTCAAAACCTGCCAATTTGCTTTTCATTGAGTAAAAAAATTACGCGTTCAGTTCAACTTACGTAACTATCGAATCGCTCCCTCAAAAAAAAAAAAAAAAATCAGATGCCCGTGCAATTGAGAAGTACGCTAGCGTTAACCCTCTCCTCTCCTGCGTATATAACGCACGGGGGAGTATAGCAGCTGTACACCCGCCACGGCAGCACCCTAACCTCTAGCGGAATCGAAATCATCCCTATTCCATCTTTGAGCGACGAGGGTATACAATACATATGTCCGCTGACACAGGGACGCTCAGACGCACGCACACCTCGCCCAACAACACGCAGTACTGAAATACATACATATATAACGCGCACGCAAACGAGAGGGAGAGTAACGAAGAGAGCGAGAATACAAGGGAGAGACGGAGAGAAAAAAAGCCAATAAATTCATTTGCATGCTTCCAGGGTCTCGTCGATCAATTATCTGCGTGTGTGCGCGCGCGTGTGTGTGTATATGTGAGCACCTTGGCCATTGAGTGAGAATCCATAAGCTTCAGCTGCAGCGGAATTGCCAGTGACACTGGCATCGTCAGCAGCAGTAGCGAGGACAGGCGAGGACAGCGAAGCTGACGACGATGGTGACGGCTGTTGTTGCTGCTGCTGTTGTTGTTGCTGCTGCTGCTGCTGCTGTTGCTGCTGTTGTCGTCGCCAACGCCAGCGCCGCATCGCTTCCCTCATGCATGCGGCTCTCGCGGGCGCTTTTACAGTCCGACCCGACGATCGGCATTCACTTCTTGGCTAAATCGTCTTGGGGCGCCGTTGGAGCATCTCGATGGCCTCGGTCGCGTCTCGCTCTCGGCCGCTGACGATGATCCGGTCCTAGGGCAGCACTCGACTGCCTCATGTTTTTCACCCAAAGCCCAAAAAAGCTCACTTACACTCGCGGACGATTGTCCTTATGAATTTGGTGCGTGCGCGATCATGTGTGTATATAAATATAACTGCGCGCGTGCTGCACTGCCCTCGACTCTCGTGCTGCAGCAGCAGCACCACCAACTCACTGCAAGTCGCGTGTTTATATCGTGCAAAGCTCGCGCTCGAGACTACACTGCCACTGCTGGATACTGGAGCGGTCGTGCACAGTGCTTTTTCCCATATACGATGAGTATATAAGTGTGTGTGTGTGTGTGTCTGTGTCTCGAGTTGGTTAGTACCTTAATACTGCGTACGTACACAGTCTCGCGGTGAGCAGGGCGAAAGTCGAGCGCAAGCGCTCTTTCGCTTCGTCAGCTGTCGCGCACCCACACGCAGAAAAGACAGCCGAGCGACACGACCCAACGGTACGCAACGCGACTCGCTATAGATATAAATTTCGGAGCGCAGCTTCGAGGGCTACGAATTCTAACACAAGAGTGTCGTACATTCGAGTTCTGCGGATACTGCGGAGAGTCTACGGTTGCTGGAGCGCAGGCGCGTTCCCTTTCACGAGCAGCGAATCCGATGAGCTTTTTGTATTGCGTTCGCTGCGAGCTCTCCCTTTTGCAGCGCTTCCTAATGTTCAACCCGTACTTTTTTCAGTCTCCAAATACTTCTGCCGATTAATAAACCGATCGGTCATCGAACGCGATCGCAAGAGTCGTTTGCATCATTGGTGATCGAGATAGTCAAAAATGTTATTTCAATGAAAATCGCGTCTCTGGACGAACTTACTCGGTTCGTTGTTGATCAGTCCTCGCAGATGGAACGTAACTATTTCGCAGAGCTTTTCGCGCTTGGCCAGCGTGTAATCGCGACGTCGCAGCTCGCGCACTAGCATACTGCCGATGTAGCGAATCTGTTCGCGCATCGTGTCGAGCACTACGCGCAATTCCAGCGTGCCTGAAAAAGAAATTAAAGATAATGTAGAACAATTTCTCACATTGAATCATTATCAACGAATTTTAATATCCTTATTAATATTTCGCGCGTGTCGGAATCTCTAGTCAAAAGAAAGCCCGACAATAATAATTTATAGCTGAGCCGACAATGTGTGCAATCTCGTTTTCACGAAGCGGCCCATTCAGCCGGCTCCGGTCTCTTGACGATCGCCTAACGAAGTGAAGAGCTTTGCTTGCGCGTTTTATATGCTCGCATGCATGCACTTACAGACGCAGCGAGTATAAAGATAGTGCAGAACTTCGTGACCTCGTTGACTTGAAAAGATATACATGGCTTAGAATCATGGTGCATACGAGTCGCGAGCTCTTTAGATCATCGCGAATTCACATGCAAAAAAAACTATTCGACTTTTCTCTCTCTCTCTCTCTCTCTCTCTCTCACTCTCTATATGAGCAATTCTTTAAATAAAACGCATTTTTTGAGGTAGAATCGCGGCAAATTTTTTTTTCAACCTACGCGGATACGGACCCCCGGGAAATGTTTTTGGGGGTCCTAGGAACATGTAACAACGTAGGAACCATTGAAATTTCAATAGAGTTTATTTTTATAGCTACTTTTGTGTTTTTGAGGACGAAAAACCATGTTTTCTCGTAAATGCGGCTTATTACACAATTTCTAAGTCGCTGAAAAAGTATCAAAACTCATTTAAAAATAATAACTGACTACTGTGTTCGATAGGAAATTTTCTCAGCTTTCCCATAGCGGTATCAGATTTTCCGAAAATGTCCATTTTCACCGAGAAAATCGCCATCAAATGTGCCAAGCTAAATATCTAGAAAAATTCGGTACGGAAAAAGT
>CACVKI010144061.1:0-18592 GCA_902732785.1 Trichogramma evanescens
TTGCGTTTGTAACCACACATCTAATGATCAAAATGAGACCCCAATGGCCATGATTGAACCATCGGTTCTAACTGGAACCTACGACACAGGGGTACCTGTCAGGACTGTGGGCTTGCTTTATCGAGGAGGGTTCTATGGTGACTGGGACCTCAATTTTCATTTTCCAGCGTAAAAAACTTTAGAAAAAAAGTGAAAAAAACAGAGTTTTCTCTGTATATTCAAAAAAAAATTTTTTTCTTCATTTTTAATAAATTTTTCATAAATGTAGATTTAAGGTACCTTTCCCCCCTTAATGAGCTGAGTTTTCTTTTTTATATTAACACAAGTCAGATCTTTTGCTCCAAAATTGTGTGCATCAATTTACAATATATCTTTTTAGTTTGATGTTCATCGTGTAGTACAAATGCTGTTTGAAATTCAATAAGAATTATGGAACAAGTACATATAAAGTTTCTTGAGCTTCTTTAGCCTAGAAAATGATAATTTACCGAGTTAAAATATACTATAAAATTTTTTATGAAGTTTAAGAAAAAGATGATAATACCTTTGCGTGCGGTGTCACGTATTTTGGCTGTTTTTTTTCACAGCGATTTTCTTCCGCCAAGCAAATATTATATAAATCCTCATTCTTCAGATTTTCGAAGATCTTCTCACAGGAGAGAATTGACAGTCGTTTGTGCGTCAGCTCCAAGAATGACTCCAGTGCCCAGACGCTGAAAAATCCTCTCAACATTTTCTCGTAGAGATGTGCAGTACAAGCCTCTCTAAACTCGATAGAGAGCGCCGCAAATTTCCCTGAGCGCGCGAGGTCCAAGTAATCCGAGTATTGGAGAAGTTTCGCAGCCTTTGTGGGTTTTAACCGAATCAGGTCGTAGAGCGACAGACTCGGACGTTCAAATACCTCTTCGGCCATCTCGATTTTATTCCAAACCTTAATTTGTTCTTCGTCCTTCTCAACCGCTTTCTTGCCAACGTCATCCTCGATTTCTATATCAACATCATAATCAACAACAACATCATAACTTATCATTATTTCTTTCGCTTCACTCGCTAACTTCTCGTCGGCGAACAAACGTACAAGTCCCTCCGACTTTTCGAACGGTCCATACTTGGCGAACAATTTCATGATTGCCAGGGCGTCGCTTCGGCTCATCTCGTATCCTCTTTTCTCGAGATTTTTGACGATTGACAGAACACCAACAGCTAGTTCCATTTTTGATCGTGAGTTCACAAGCTCAAAGCTCTCATCGAAGTCACTCTCAGAGGGAAAAACGAAGCTGGACAGATCAGCGCCTCGATCCAAGAGTAAATCGATCACATCCGGCAAGAAATTCGTCACAGCTAATTGTAGTGGTGTCCGACCTTTCTTGTCCACGGCATCGATCTGTACCGTTTTATTAGCTTTTTCCATTATCTCAAAAAATTTCTTCAACTCTGATAGCATAGTGCGAGATCGGCAAAAATTGTGCAGATAAGTCAGCCCATCCTCGTCGGGCCAATTAGGATTGGCCCCTCTTTTCAGCAATAGCTCGGTTATCTTCTTGTTATCGTTATTCAGAGACGATTGCAGCGGTGTTTTGCCAAACTTGTCCCGAGTGTCGACCTCAACCGACCGATGGACTTGGTCACATACGTCGAAAAATATCTGCAACATCGTCATCGTCGGTTCTTCGTCTTTCTTACATTCGCACATCACGTGGAGAGGAGTCCGTCCATTCTCGTTGATCACGTTAGGATCGGCGCCGTTTCTCAACATCAATGCAACCACCTTCCTGCGCTTGTGGTACAGAGCTACGTGCAGCGGTGTCTGGCCCCAAAAGTCCCGGGCGTTGATCAATACCTTTTGATTTTTTTCGGCGCAGATCTTGAAGAACACCTCCAAGAATCTCGCCGCTTCGTCGTCGTCGGTGTATTTCTCGCCAATCGCGTGCAGCGCCAGCGATCGATACTTGTCGATTACATTTGGATCGGCGCCTCTCCGCATCAACAATTCGGCCGTCTTGTAGTATTTGAGTCTCACAGCTGAGTTAAGTGACGTCTCACCCCAATAGGTCACGGCGTCGATATTGACCGGTCGTTTGGATTTGTCGCTGATGTCGAAAAATTTCTTTAAGAGCTTCGCGCATTTGCCATCACTATATTTAATGCAAATGAGGTGCAAAGGTGTCCGCTCATGTGATTTGGCCACATTCGATTCAGCGCCGTTTCTCAAAAGCAATTCAGCTACATTATTGTGGTGGCTCCAATCTAGAGCCAACTGTAGCGGTGTATGGCCCCACTTATCCCGAGCATCGATATGCACCTCTTGATTTAATTGGTCGCACATTTCGAAGAACGTCTCAAAGAGTATCGACCCCTTGTCACCTTTGTGCACCGTCGCGCCAAGTACATGCAGAGGTGTGCGTTTAAGCTCATCGATCTTGTTCGGATCGGCGCCATATTTCAGCAGCAGTCGGACGATATCTTCGTGACCCCATTTCATAGCCAAGTGCAGCAGTGGATCGCTCGTATTTGGCCAGAGGCTGTCGGGATCCTGGCCGTTCTCGAGGAATTTCTCGACGGCCTCGCCGCAGTCGTACTTACAAGCCACATGGAAATGTGTTATGCCTCGTTTATCTGTGTAGTTTACTTCAAATCTGTCGTAGATTCGAAATAGATCGCGCATCGATTCGTTGGGGAAATAACGACAGCTGGCCGCATAATGAATTGGTGTGGTACGAAGCGACTGTAGCTCGCCGCCTGCGGCCTCGTCTGTGTAACCGGTGCAAATCACGAACTTGATTATCACTTTAATTATATCAATATTTTTATCTTTAATACAATAATATATGGAATCCGAGAGAAGCCAATCGATTTCTTCCGACTGAAAAATGTCTCGGAGATTGGGAAGTTCGCCCTTCCAATTTCTCGTTATGTTATAAAATTGATGGAGCAATATCAATTGCTCTCTTTCATTCTCAGCAGTGATCTTCTCACGCAAAATTTTAAAGTCTTTCAAACAGTTTGGGTCGCTGGGCCCGGAAAAATGATTTTCACGCCACTTCAACATAATGTTTTATAGCACGAGAGTCTTAAATACCCGCCAAATTTAAATGTTTACGTTAGATTGCTTTAAAATATTTGTTCTTTTCACGATAATCACTTGATGCAGACGACGCGATGTATCTCTGCTGACACTGCAGTGCGACACGCAATGTGTTTCGTGTATACCGAAGCTACTTCTACATGACTTCGGTTGGGCGTGACTTCGTTTGATCGGTCGTATGACTGCCACCAGTGCTAGCGCTTCGGTCGGAGTCGGCGCTCAAAAAATCCAGTGAAGTCGCAAGCCAATCGAAGTTCTGTAGATGTAGCCTAAACTATATATTACGATTTATGGGAACTACTATTTCAGTACATCTCGTTTGATCATGTAAAGTTATCATTAGTATGAAAAAACCTTGCTTATGTCTCTACTTGCCCGGCCGTCTCAATCAAAATCAAGACATTCGCACTAGTCTTGAACTTAATATAAAAATTTTAATGCATTCTGAAAAATGAATTATATTAGTTTATATTGTTGAAAATGGTATTTCTTTTACTTTTGAAACAATTTTTTATTCTAATATTTTTGGAGAGTGTGAGGAAGTCATACTGAAATTTTTTTCCTTTTGATATGAAAACCTTTTTAAAATAAGAAGATACAGGTGAATTTTTCAACAAGTTTCGTATCCAAAAAACGCGTTGAAATAGTATATCAAGTTATTCATACTTATACACTTACACTTTTCATATTTTCGAAAAATAGCATGCGTTTTAAATACAAGAGAACAAATATTCGAGAATAAGTCTTATATGGACGAGAAAGAAATAACGAACTCCCGAATAATACAAACATACACGACGCGATAAGCCACATACTCAGAGAATACCCAATAATAACTGACCATTAGTTTCTGGCAAGATGCCTGAGCAAACATATACGTAGCCGGCGAGCAACGATCGATCGGAGTCACGATGATAGTTCCGATAGCCAGGTCGAACACGTGCTGTACGTTAAACGTTTCGTACATGCACGAGTCGAACCGAGACCACGAATTCCCGCGTGAGATATTTCGTTGCGCGCCCTCACGCGCAAAATATTGTTCTATACGTGTGCGATCGATTAAATATTAGCCGCGAGATCGGTACGAATCGACGCGGTGCGCGATTTATGTGCGGTAGGAAAAAAAACGGCATGAGTATTGCAGCGCTCTGCGTTTTCTACGATAATAATTGATAAATCGTCGACTCGTGTTCGCGGCCGCCGCACAAGAGTCAATTTCAGGATTTGACTGCGCTCGGAGAGGAACAACGAGCTGTCGTTTTATTTTCATTGCCACGTGTGGGAGGAGAGGGAGGGAATGTATCCTTTGGGGGGTTTCCGTGTATGCAATGTGCCGCGCGCGAAGAGATAATAATAATAATAGCAATAAGGTACGTAATAGATCGGTAATATAATACGTGCCGTGTGTGCAGGCTGAACTTTGAAAAAAAAAAAATGAATAAACGTATATCGAGAAAATGTTAAACTCGCGACGCGTATGCCGATGGAGCGGCAGAGAACTGGGATTATTATTAGTTCGTGCCTCGCAGCATACCGCATTACACGCCAGGTTAACTATATATACACCTACTCTCCGATCCTCTGACAATTGAAATCTCCCCGAGCTGCTGCTGCTGCTGCTGCGGCCCTTTATATGATATACTCGCCGTTACGATCGCACGCAGCAGTGTAGTACCTACCATCGACGTGGTTATTAAATTCAAACGTAACATCAAGATTATTATTGTTGTTGCTATACTACTGGCCGAGCGTCAAATCGTTATCGACGCGCCTCTATATAATATTGAATGTGTATATACGTGTCTATGATCAGATTAACGAGTGTATTTATTCGATTTTACATGGCGAGGTTCGCGCGCGCGCGAGCATCGACGATATTGCGCAAATAAGCACATTTTACTACTACTGCATGCCGCGCGCGGCTCTCCTTCGCCCCGCTTCCCCTCGCGCGAGAGAGAGATAGTCTCGCGTCTTATCCGATGGATGATTTGATTTTGATTTTTTTTTCTTGCTTTTCTTCTTCTACGCGCCTGTATCAGCCGCGCGCGCGCGCACACAGGGAGTACACAACTATTTCGATTTCTCATCTCTCTCGCAGCTGGATATCTTGCTCTCGTTTGGAAAAAAAAGTATATCGCGAACGATCGCTGCAGTACTCCGAACAGCTATCCAGTGGCGTAATACAATAATCCTCGCGGAATTCATTTTCATTCCTCGTTTCATTTTTTTATTATTTCTTTTTAATTGAGAATAAATTTAGATGGTATTGTATTTATAAAGGCATATAAAGTCGGCAGTGGCAGCTAACTCCGTTCACGTAATGAAATTCTTTCGTTACTGCGGCCAGGAATGATGTGCTGTATACAGCCGCTGCAGCAGCACACGTATCTGTACAATATGTGTATGATAATAATTCAGATGGTTTTCTAATTAACATTTTTCATCGTTGTCGCACGTGTGTGTGTGTGCACGTCACAGAGTGCCTATTAACACACACACACACAGCTGCGGTTGATGCCACATTTTATTCAGTCCCCTCGCGAACACGACCGTACGTATTAATCGAGATATAAGCGCGACGTTACATAAGGATAAATTGTTTAGATCGATTAGAGGCTTCTTATATCTCGAGAACTTATTGTTATTGTAGCCATCGCAGTTGCTGCTGCTGCTGCTGCTGCAGTTGTTGTTGTTATTGCGATACCACTGCGGCGCAGCGAGCGATATTTTTTTATTTCCTATTATTACCATTGAATGCTTGGATTATTATTTTGCGCGATAAACGTATAAACATAAACTCGAATCGTTCCATTGAAATCTGTGCCATATACCCTGGAGAGCAAGAGAGAAAAAAAATAATGAGGAGCCCAGCGATGCGCGCGCAAATTGTGCACATTTAATGAAGGCAAAAGTTGGCTAGGTGCTCCTATACAGTCGTGTGTATTATGGATATGGGATATGCGCGTTGACCAGATAGACTAAAAATTGCTCATTGTTGTATATACACGCATAGAAGACACCGTGGTAGTGGCGGGGAGCAAAAATACAACACCACACAATTCGCGCGACAAACGATCGCCGCGTGATAGAGCCCCGAAGCGCTCGTCTACTAGTATAAGTATTATGCTTTTATATCCATGTACAAGCAACGAACACACAGGATCCGGACTTTCTAATTTTATCCAAGAGGAATCGCGTGAGTTTGCTCTTACGGGCGCATCGGACACAGAGAGAGAGGAAACGTCACTTAAATGTGCCTCCGCATCTGTACACGTGTAATACGACGTGCCGCCGCGCCACACCGCGACACATCCTCGTTATCCTTTTCTTTTTCTCTTTTTTTTTTGTTTCGTTTTTTTTTTCGCCCGTAATTGCTCGGCGAGGAAGTCGCGAGTATTGTACGCGGTGCGCGCGCCCACCGAGCGTGTATCGTTACGTGTATCATGGGCTCTTACCCGCGACGCAGCAATTAGTTTGTATAAATAGGATAACGTCGATCGATCGATCGATGGATGGATCGATTCACAATACCTGCTAAACGTATGTGATTACGTCAATTTGAAGAAATGCAAATTATTAGTGTTATTATTATTGATTACTATTTAAAACCTTCAAAATGAAAATGTACATAAAAGATCTATGTAGGCTGGTTTTAAATGGATTAAAAATCAATTGTTTTTCTAGAAGATATTAGAATGTTTGTGAGTCAAAAACCCAAAAGATGTTGTTTACGAGTTTGTTTGCATCATTAGTAGCAACTAATCGTCCTTTTCGGTCCATTAAACCAATTATTAACATTATAATTGGAGTTAACGACGCGTCAATAGAATACAAACATACTAATTGATTGTTGTTTTTTCCTTGTTTTTGTCGGATATCAAAAAATCACCGGGCGCCACTAAATCAAAATTACACTATCTAGATAGCAAACTTAGTGATGCTTGTTGTGGCATTGATACGTCGACGCTCTGACCTAAATTAGTTTATTAGTCTTTGTTGAAAATTTTTATAATTTTTATAACCGATAAACAAAAGCTTCCGTTCCGGGTGAAAATTGTTGTTATTTTGCTCGTCACTACGAGCGCATATAAAAATGTCTCGAGCGACGGGACTATCAGATACAAAATCGAAGCTTCGAAGTAGCCGCGTAAGCTTTCAACAATCATGCAGTCGACACAGACAAAGTACAAAGTAATCATCAATCTCGTAGGTTTGCTCCTCTTTTTGAATCCGTGTCATGGTAAGTTAGTTTTACAAGATATATCTTCAATTACTTACTTGTACTATGAAAAAAAAAAAATTTTTTTAAATTACATTCCGTAGGCCAGTTGAGAATAGTCGGGGGCGATGTAGCTAAGCCTGGTCAATTCAAGTATCACGTAGCTCTGGAAACTGAGAAGGATAGAATTTATTTCTGCGGCGGAGCCATCGTGAGCGATCGGCACATCGTGACAGCCGCTCACTGTTTCGTGGAAAATGGAGATTTCGCGTGGCAAGACCAGAGAGTCCAGGTCGTCGCGGGTCTCTTTGACTTGCAGGAACGAGATTCAGCCGTAATCCGCAGAGTCGATAAAGTTTACGTGCCCACCCGCTACATGTATAACACTAACCTCAGCGACATAGCCCTGCTTCGAGTACGTCGAAATCGGAGCGACTCGTTAAATAAAATTTAATAATGCAGACTCGAGCGATATAAATTAATGTGTTTGTTGCAGTTGGAGAAGCCATTGGGCCTGGCCACAAATCCGAACTTAATACCCTTGGAGACAGCTGACGCAAGACTAAAGCTTGCGAATAGAGAGGCCATAGTGACGGGATTCGGCTACAATAACATCGAACTGGTGCAACTTGAAGTTGGCTTCGACGAGGTCGGCTATTCGGATGAGAAATTGAGGTACGGTATCACCCAAATTTACTCCAGGAGCATGTGCCAGAAGACTTACGAGGCGGCAATGGAGCCGAGTCCCCCGCTGGGAGTAATCTGCGCCAAGATGCGTCAACGCAACCCAGAGAAGGACGAGGGTGTTTGCGCGGTGCGTATACTTCAATCGTTGGAAAAATTAACTTTTTTGTAGCCGAGTCTGATTTATTTTTTGTGCACTACCACTGTATAGGGTGACAGCGGCTCGCCACTCGTGTACCAGGGCACAAAACTGATCGGGGTGGTGTCGGCCAACCAAGAGAACTGCACCGACGCTTATGTACCGACTATGTACACCAGAATATCGACGCATCTGAGATTCCTGTCGACGGCCTTGAAAGACAAAAAGAGTCGGTTAATTCGCACGTTCAGTTATTCGTCACAATATTCTTCCATAGAAAGGGAAGAGGCATCCGTCTTGAAAGATCTCGAGGAAACTTCCACCAATCCATCACAATTATCTCGCGCAGAATCCAACGAGGTCTTGAAAGATCTTGAGAGTGAGAAAAATCATACATCCAGCTATTCGTCAGAATTGTCTCCCATAGAATCAAACGAGCCATCGGTTTTGAAAGACCCTGAGATTGAGGAAAATTTTACCTATTCGTCAGAATTGTCTCCCATTGAAAACGAAGAGGCATCGGGATCGAAAGACCTCGAGAGTGAGGAAACTTCCACCTATTCGTCAGAATTTACTCCCCTCGAAAACGAAGAGACATCGACCTTGAAAGGCTTAGAGGGTGAGGAAAATCAAACGTCTACTTATTCGTCAGAATTGTCTACCATAGAATCCAACGAGGCATCTGACTTCAAAGACCATGAGAGTGAGGAAAATCAAACGTCCAGCTATTCGTTAGAATTTACTCCCCTAGAAAACGAAGAGACATCGGCCTTGAATGACCTCGAGAGTGAGGAAAATCAAACGTCGAGCTATTCGTCACAATTTTCTCCCATAGAATCCAACGAGGTGTAGGCATTTTTCTCGAGAAAGGAACCAAAGGCATCGTCGGAACTCCAATAACGACGAAAAATAAGAAAAAGGAAATGTTTTCTTTTTTTTAACTTCGGCGCGTCGAATGAAGTAATTTTACGCGTCGGTTATTGTTATAAATTTTTTTGTTTTTTTTCGTTGTAGTTGTTGTACGTACGTGAATTACTATTGCCGCGGTACTGTCAGTCTCATCTTTCTCAAGGCCGCTGCCACCGCTGCCGCACAAAAGTTATAACTTTGAGATATTCGCGGTCTTAACGGCCGTAAAATTTTATACATCAAGGTCCATCATAAGAGGAGAGCATACCAAAAAACAAAACTTGCGCATGCATACAATGTATTTGTACGCGTGGTTATACCCAATGGTGAACTTTCGCGCAAGATTGCAACTTTTTTTCGGCTTTTACGACGAAAAAAATACACGCGAATTTCGCTCGCGCAATTCGTGTATTACACGCGTGCGCAGGGGGAGGCCGTAACGCACACTGGCACGTACGTACAATACGCACGAAACGTTGTTGTTATTTTTATTATTTTAATTTTGTTGTTGTTGTTTTTATATTTTATAAAATGCAAGGAGGCATGCTGACGCATCTTACGCGCACACCATTGTTCATAGGGATAATATTGAGGTACATTACGTGTGCCGTATAATTATGAATGTAATCGACGTAATGAGATTTACGTATCATGTATAAACCATAACGATTCTCTGTACTTGACGCCGCCGATCGGTATGTTTCGTTTATACACAAATTACATTAATGAGTATTCATTAATCAGTGTTGTTAATTGATGTTTAATCTCGTATCGCGTTACTATGTGATAAATAGCTCAACCTTGCATCTTGTTATTTATCTCTTTTTTGGTAGTGTTTAATAAAGTATTTTAATTGAAAAATTGTATTTTTGATTCCTGTATTCATTTAACACCTTCCGACAGAATATTATTACTCTTTTGTATAATATCAAAATTATTCACACCATTAAATTAATCAACTTTAAGAAATATTTAATCGATTTTAGAACTGTACTAAAATTATTCCTTGAGACTCCGTGTATCTGTAACAACCAACACTTGAACTTTCTGCTTATCTCGGCTAAGCCGAGTACTCGATGAAATTCTCGACTTTTCTTAGTCGAATAAAAAGAGAAGAAAAATTCCAACCCACACTTGGAACGCGCGTTGTAATTTCATACAGCGTCGCGAAATGAAAATACATAATAAACGGAAATAAAAGGCAAGTAATAGCTTGTAAATATATGGAACACAACGCACGGCTTATATCGGCGTAATAACACATACCCATATACACACATATATAGCGCGCGCACGCGTACGGGGGCAAAACACGCACGTAACCCGCGACGAGTGGAAAATGAAAAATAAAAAAAAAATGAAAGAAAAGAAGGGAAGGTAAAGTATCGGGCTCGTGTTCTCGTATACGATCTCTCTCGCGCGCGCGCGGCTAATCCAATCTCTAGCATTAAATCAGGTACGCTGCGCGCACAGCAGCAGCAGCAGCAGCGGAGAACTGCAATTCGATCTCCAATAAAACACATCGGAGTTTTGAGATAAATAAAAAAGTAAAAAAGTCAAGTATTTAAAATTCCGAGCAATTAATACATTTATAGCCTCGCGTGGAGCAGCGTAAAAATTGTACTCTCTTGGCTGTAGCTGCCGCTGTTTTTTCTTTCAGCGTCGGTATGTCTAGATGTATTATTACATTATGTGCGCATGAAGCGATGCAGTGCAAACTTTTCTGATGGATGATGATCGTCGTCTATGCATAGAGACACTTTCCCTCGTGCATTCGTATACGCAGTATATATAATAATCGTACGCCGCATCAGATGTGAAATTACTCGGAGCGACTCTCATGGGAATGACGACGAGGATTTATATCTAGCTCGGCGCAAGAATAGACGATGGGCGGTGGAAAAAAAGAGAGAAATATCTTTGTAGAGTCAGCTTTAATCGCCATTGCCAATTAATCTCTATCTCGGCCTGTGTGTGAGTGTGTTTTTCGTTTTTGCCCATAAGCTATTGCACACGTGGAGCTTTGAACCCTTCCGACTTTTCCTCTTGTTCTTCCATCCTCGTAAAAGACTGTTTTTTCTTAAAAAGTTATCCGCGAATTATAATATGATGTGTATATTAGTAGTCAAGGGATCGTTTCATCCTTCATTGCGTATAATGCTCGTTCGTGCGTGTAAGCACGCGTTTGGACATCGAGCGAAGGAAAGTGAAAAAAAGAGCGACGACTACGACGACGACGACGACGACGACGCCATGACTTCGTCACAGTAGCGGAATTTTCATTAATGAGATAATGGCAATAAACATTATAATTTCTTATAGTATTTTTATGTCGAACATCTGAGCGTTTATACATTGTAAATTGCATACGTATACATTTAATTTGCATAATAAATCAGGCTAACCTTTTTTTACTATACAATCAAATCGTAAACTCTTACAATGCATTTGTATCTATATGAGTTATTTTCAATATATAACGTTTCTTTCGTGAGGAGGTGAAAAAGTAATTACGAGCGAATAATGAAACATTTTTTCTGCATATTTTTCGCCCAATGCATATGGTTTAGTTGTGCACACACATACATACGCGCGGAGCCGCGAATGAATAATTGGAATAACAAACCGTCGATTATTCACCGAAGCAGCGTAAAAAAATAGTTTACGCGAACAACCGCGATGCGGATTACAATGGCCCCGGCTCATTGCGAAACTCCGATGGTGGCGTATTATACACACGCCCATACGGTAATCGGTAATGATTTGAAGAAAAAAAAATGAAGTAAATTCGCAGTATTTTATATAGGTACACCCAATCCATATACGTATATAAAATACAATCGAGCTGAAAAATCATGACAAGTAAACGTACATTTGTACGATTTGATAAAGAAAAAGGTTAATTTATATACGGAGGAGTGTCGGGCGTGCGGCGCGCGCTCACAGTGTCTGGCGTGCAGTGACTGCTTTCCACGCCGCTGTGTACGAGTGTGTGTGTGTGTGTGTGTGTGTGTGTGTGTGGCTCTTCCCATCGAGAAAGTCTTCGTATACTTGATGAATTTCGTGAGTTTGTATATAATAATACAACGACGTACGTAGCGCGCTGCGCTGCGTATTGGCGGGGAAAGTTCGCGCCGTTTCTGTCCGTTTTCATCAACGCTATACAGAGGCGCCGACGCAAGGATGTAATTCGAGGTTCCGATTAATATTGGAAAGATGAAATGACACGTTTAATGGGCTCGTCGTTAGTTCAACGAAATTTCACGTGAAATTGTATTTTCATGGAAGTGTAGGAAATTTTTTTTCTATATTTTTAACCCTTAGTTTCAACTCAGGAGTAAAAGAAAATATATTGTGGCACGACGAAGCATATGCGCGCAGCTTGAAATTTTTGGCAAACTCTTAAACAATACATTTTATAGTTAGCTTGTTGACAATAGATGTTGCATCGCTAACCTCAAAGCGGTCAAATCAATTTTGGTAGATAAATTGGCAGATGTATAAGGATAAAATTAAATAGTCGAGCGATTCTGTCAATGTTTCATGAGCAGCGACGTAAGAAGAAGTCAACCGACAGCAGCGGCTGCAACGTTATATACGTCTGAAACCTTGAAATCGCACGATGCACCGTCTATTGCGCGTCCTTCTTTTGGTGCGCGCACACACACATATAGACACACACTTACACGTATACACGGAGCGTAACGCGCCTCGCGATGAAGTAATACGCGCGCTCGCGACCCTGGACAATTGTGTGGAAAAAAAAACGTCTGTTTGCACATCACAACTTTTCTATGTGTGTACGCGTGTATATAGCTCTCAGAGCTCGAGTATGTTTAATGTTAGCGGTAAGCGCACATACACATAACTACATCGAACTATTTAGGGTCATCTGCCATTCACGACGATGTCTCTCGCTTGGTTAGCATTTATACATAAAAATAGGAATTATCACGCTTTAAAGGAAGAAGCTCTTTGCCAATGTATTGGTATAGAGAATTTTTTTTCGTCAATTCACTATGTTTTCTTACACGAAAGTCTTGGGTTAGAACATAATCAGGAGTGCAGAGAGTCGCTTCTACTTTGTCATACCGATCGGATGATATACGGCGCTGCACGTGTGCGCGTCCGTAATGTGCGCATACATACACCGTCCGCATAACTTTTATATAAAATATAAAAAAAAAAAAACAGAAAAAGAAAATTACAATGGACTTTTGAGCACGCGCTCGGGAGCGCGTATTTATTTATAGAGAAAATAATATAATTGCGCAAAAATACTTACTACTGCTGCTACGCGCGAAATAAATCATCGGGATTACAACGAAATTTTTCTCTCCGTATAGCTTCTCTGGCGAGAATACCGACGTAGTACCGCATACGCATGCACACATACACGATTTATGTAACTCTCGCCGCGCGAACTTGCTGCGTGCAGCGCACACATTACGAGCGCACAGCAGCAGTAGAGATATACCGCACGCATGGCGAGCGTAGCATATCTAGCTAGACGCTTAGTCTCGCCTTTACTTGCTTATTTATTTATTTTACTTTTTTTGCTTGCCGATAATCTATCGCATAATGAGCGTCGCGTATTTACATTGTATTATTATTGGAATTTGCAGAGAGATGTAAGCGGCTGTGTAAACACACCGGAATCGCCATATAATATGGCATAAATTTTGTTGCGTTTTGTACTTTTCTCTCGCATTCAGAAATTTAAAGCTCGAGCTTTTGCGATTATCAACTACCCGCGGCTGTTGTCTGCGATTACGTTGCTTGGAAATTTCCTATCTATAGCGGGGGTGTCAATGTACGCTCGCCTGGGGCTCGATCCGAAAAAATGTAGTTCTCACTTGGTAACTAAGAGTAAAGTAGCTCGTCGTCGTCGTCGCGCATACTG
The DNA here is from genome assembly GCA_902732785.1 of Trichogramma evanescens. NCBI lineage: Eukaryota > Metazoa > Arthropoda > Insecta > Hymenoptera > Trichogrammatidae > Trichogramma > Trichogramma evanescens. The sequence goes on from CACVKI010144061.1 coordinate 13,940, forward strand.
CTCGAGCCGTATAATGTGCCAAGGAATGTGGAATGCCAGCGATTTTAACTTCCACGCACAGGCTCTTTTTTAGGAAAGTTTCGCGACACGCGCGCTATGGGCAAAAGCACGCGGCGACGCACGAACGAGGGTACGGCATATAACATGTGCGATTTGCTTTGTAGCGGACAGAAGATGCGTTCAACTCACGACGCCCATGTTATTTGTCGCTTTTGTCGAGGATAGGTATTGTTCAAAGGTTTTTTAAAGGACAAGTGTAAATAAATAGACTTTCGATGAAAATTAGCTAGTGTTACGAGCGCGTCGACTTGTGCCTCCGGTGACACACAAACACACAAACTTATATTATTACACACTTGAACGAATTTCGCAAGCTCGCGAGGGCGTACAAACTACTTGTTCCAAGGATGCCGTGGACCATGTCGATTCTAAAAATTCTAATAAAATTTCGGAGTCACGTACGACGTGAAAAACAACGATCTTTTTTCATGCCAGCTAAACAAACAATTTTCAGCCATTCGATTTAACGCAGAGAGCTGGTCGTAGGCACAGGTATATTAGTATATAAGTAGCTGCGCGCGTATGGACAGACACGCGCACGCATGCACTTTTGCCGCGGTGCACATAAAACTAGCGTAAGAGAGCAAACGTAAAAACTTTCGAAATACCGCTTCAACATTATAATGGGAGGTTGAGTCACTCTGCTAGCAGTGGTATATGGCAAATCAATGAGGGGGCTGCATCATAATACACACACACGAGCACGCACACGTAGACGAGCGCATAAACAATTCGGGAAAGCTACTGGTGTACGCGATATTGCTCACTGGCACGCACTTCCCTTATTTATTTATCGTGCATACACTCGCCGCCGAAAAAAACGGGGACGGGCGGGGATCGGGAGAAGAAAAAAATAGAAGAAATAGCAATGCGTGTAAGTACGTCCATTTTCGCGCTAAGATGACAATTTCCGGCTTTCTATTATCTATAAAGTCGGCGGTACAATAAAATGTGTACGCGCGTGTGTGTATATAATAATAGTGGCTCATAATAATGTATATCGAAGCTCGTTATATGGCCTTTGGAGAAAGTCCCTCCTCTCCTAAGCCATGCAGTGTCCTCCTGCGTTTGTCTGTCGCATACACGTGTGTCTGTTATACGTGTGTACGCGCTGTATATATAGTGTAATTGCGGCACCCATATAGCCGGCGACGACGCGATTACGATGTAGTTGCGCGAAGTCATCATCATCATTATATATCCACCGACGTTGTCGGAGGCAGTAACGTAACGTTGTTGCTTTTTTGTTGTTGTTGTTGTTGTTGTTGCCCTCCTCGTTTCTTTCCGTACCACAGGTTCTGTACCTTACGGAGGCTACGCCGAGTCGTTAAAGAGAATATTTAACGCGGATTTTCGGTCAAGTGTGGAGTGGGTAGAGAAAGAAAAATGTCACGTCGTCTAACGAACGCCAACTTATCACGCTTAGCGCAGCTCGGAGAGTTGAGCAACGATCGTCGTCGCTCGTGCAGCGACCGACTAAAAATCGCCCATTTACAGCTCTCGCGCGCGCGACTGCGCGAGTTTAATTAATTTTTCCTGGATGATAATGGCCCAGCGCCTCGAGTCTTTTATTTTTGTTTTTGCCACCGAGCACTATTTAACACACAGGACTTGTACGTAAACGATTCGTTTTTGAAAGACCGCGCGAGTAAATGTTTGCGGTGTAACGCGATAAAAATATACGTATGAATAATAACGAGCCTCCCGCGGACTCTCGAGCTCGCTCGAATTTTAATGTATTCACGTGTTCGATCCTTGAAGTTTAAATAATTCATGCTTTATTTTATACGTATTATAATATACACGTAAATACGCGCGTGGCCACTTTGGCGCGTGCGCGGTAAATACACATAAGCACCGCACTTTTAGGACATGTAAAACACACGCACGCGGCGGCGGCACTCGCACATGCCATTTGAAATTGGTGCGCACAGCAGCAGTCGGCGGCAGCCTCGAGGCAATTTTGCGCGCCGTGGCACCCGCCGTCGGCCAAAACTACGCACACTTTCCTTTTTCCCAATAGAGGTGCTTGCCTATGCGTAGAAACACACACACGAATGAACGCGCGGTTAGTCGAGTCCGGCTAGTGCAAATATATATTTTACGAAGAGAACGAAAAAAAAGACGGAAAAAAGAATCCAATCAGTCCGTGCGAAAATCGCCTCGTTTAAATCAATGAACGGTCGGTCGGGGCGCAATTGCCGGTCGAGCTGGTTCGCCGCGCGATTCGGCGGCTGGACTCGAGGAATTTCGAGCGCGTTACAAGTCGTATATATGTATTATTTTATTATTTATATTCATTTATGCGACAGTTTAACAAACGGCACGTAATAATGTTAAATCGTCCGGTCTCTCGAGCGAGCGAGTTTTTCGCGCTCGATGATAAAAATATTTGGGTCAGTATGGATGTGTACAACGTTGGAAATTGATCGCGAGTAAAATCGCTGAGATCATGGTTGTCGAGCGTGCACGTCGTGCGTTGTTGCGCGGCTGCATCGTCATCGCCGGATCATCCGCGGCGTCGACGAGCATTTTTTTTTTCCTCCTCTCTTTCTTTTGTTTTTCTCGACAGCGACGGCACAGGGCGAGCGAAGATTCGATTTTCTTTTTTTGAAAGTACAAAAAATACTCGCACGTACGCATGTTCGGGTGTATATAATAACGCACGAAGAGGCGCGAGGCGATAAGCGATGAAAATGATTTTCCCGCGTGGCGGGCACGTGCGCGTCCGTGGAGGCGTGCATTAACGCGTATTATTGCTCGCGTCATGAGAAAAGTCCATGCGCGCACGACCCAGAGAGACTTTCACGCGCGAAAAAAGGCCGGTAAAATCCGTACGTGAGTGTGTGTGTGTATAGATACAGCTCGCGTTAAAGCACTGCAACATCGCCTCACATCCTTTAGATGTGTATACACATATATAGATCGTAGATTGTACCCTTCTCTTTTTAGCGCGCCTCCGAGAGCCTCATACGTGCGCACATGTATCGCGCGCAGCCGCGGCGGCATTAGGATGCGATTTTACTCGATCGTGATTCCGGATGCGGCCGAAATTGTCGAAATATCCTTGCTGCGGTTTACTATACGCACGTATATTCTATACTTGCGGCATTGAATTATTCGGGAGTTCGTTTCTCCTTCTTCCTTTCTCGCTCGGCTGGCATAACCACTGCAGGTTTATTTAATGAAATAAGAATTGTGGTCCGGGAGAGGACTACCTTCCCGTAGGCAGATCAAAGTGCATTATGAAAAATGTTGAGAAAAGTGTCTCTTGTCATTTTTCTTTAAAATGCATATTTATTGAATTAGAAGTGATTGAAAATGAGAAAAAAGTCCCGCGGAAAGATAGCTCGCTCCCGGACTATTGATTTTTTGAATGAGATCGGGGGAAAAAGCGTCGTTGTCTTTCCTTTTCTCTTCCGATTGGGCTCAGCATCTTTCAATTAAAGGGTTGAGTGGCATGATCACTTTATAGTTCTTATAATAATTATTCATTTCAATTGTCATGAATTAAATATTATCGTTAAAACGGAGTTTTAACAGAGGAAAGTCACGCACGATATCATTTTTAACCTGCGAACCTCTACTAAGGTGAAACTTCTCGTTGAAAGTGAGCACGTTTATTTTCTTAAGGGGGCTGTGTCGCCTTCATCTTTAAACCCATGGTAGTCTCATATGCGTAACTTTCCATTTTATGTTAAAAATCAGGCTTCGAAAATCAAATTGACGCCCGACGCCGTACGAGGCTATGCTACGAGGCATACTAAAAAGGATTGAATTGGTGCATGACTCCCCTTAAAGTCGTAGGCCGCAAAGGAATATGAGAAATCGTTTATGCATCTACATAACGGGAAAAAGAGAGAGAGAAGCCAAGCGTAATAACTTCCTCATCTTAAGGAGGCTCGATCGGAAACGTAATTCATTTACCATCCTCGTAAAATTTTAACACATGATAGTTATTGTGGTAACAAATTCATTTGTAAAAAAAATTATGGAATGCCAAACAAATGCGAGAGATAATCACATTCAAAGGTTAGCACATTTAACATGGGCCCTTATGGGGAATCGCAATCTTTTGTTTACCATAAGCTTTAAACATTTACCATCTTTTTGAAATTTATATCATTGAAAGTAAATTTTATAAGCTTTCCAATGATATAATTATCAATGGGAGTCGCCGAGCATTTTGAAAAGATATAAAGGGTTGAAACATTACGTTGAACGGTTGAACTGTACGCTGTGACATGTCACATGACGCAAGCGTAATGACGCGTAATTCAAAATTCGAAATTAAATAATGTAATGGTTTCGTAAATGAAAATGAATTTTTTCCTTATTCGTCAAAGTTGCTATATATTTGGTATCGCATTTAGAAAATAAATAACAAGATAAATGTATTTAGTATTAAATATTACTAAAATAAATTTCATAATTAATTAAAATTTTTAAATTTATCAAAAACTTATTTTTAAAGAAATAGTCATTTATGCTTATATAGTTATTTATAGTTATAATAATATATCACTTTTCTGGATATAACTCTTTTACTTTAGCCAGAACTTTTTTATCTTTGGTAATTCGGTGTTTTTTACC
>CACVKI010144062.1:0-19849 GCA_902732785.1 Trichogramma evanescens
TACACCGCCCCCGATGGCCAAGTGATCCAGGTCCAGTACACCGCTGACCAAAACGGATTCCAAGCCCAGGGCGACCATCTGCCAAAGGCCCACCCAATCCCAGAGGCCATCGCTCGCGCCCTCGAGTACATCCGCACTCACCCACAGCCAGTCGAGGAACAACGTCGCTTCTAAGTGATGTGCACATTGTTGCTGACCAAATTTAGTCTTTAAGTTAGATAAGTTTTTATACGCCCGTCCGATATATAAATAATATACTTTCTTCATGTGTTTATCGAGTCAGTGCTGAACCGTCTCCAGCAGTGTTAGCTGTATTGTAAATTATTTTATACTTGTGATTCTATTTCTATGTGAAGATTGTTAATAAAATGAAACAAATATTTTTTACATAAAAACAATTTGGCACCAATTTTATTCGACACCCTAGTGGCAATAACAGTGAAGAAGAGAATGGTATTCGTTTTTTAAAAATCTGATTTTTATTTTTAATCTTAACTTTACATTTTAAAAAATTTTCTAATATCTGATCTTATTCTCGTTACATCTCGTTATATATGCAGAGAAAACAGAAAATTAAAGTTTTAAATAAAGCTTTCCGTATAATTTTTACATAAAAGTCTGTAAAAACCAGTGTAATTTGTTTTATTGTATAATCGTTGACAATCCATTATAAAATCATTGAATGGTTACAAGTTTTCTTTAATTTTGCTGTTTTATAAATTTTTACATCGAGAGCTGTTCATCGATAAAATCATCATCATTTTCTATGTAATGTTTAATTGCAGATAGCCAAATATGTATGATTAAAATCGTTATTAAGGTGGTAAAATTCTGTGAACTTTACTTTTGCATTAATATCTCCTCGAATGTTAAGTTTTACATCTCTAGAAGCCCACATTTCAAATAAAATGTTATTGTCTGATTAACGGAATCTATTTATACTTCATTTCGAGGATGTTTACCAAAAGCTCTCAAAAAAGTATACTTATTATAGACACATTTTTGTAATTTATCAATTTCTAATAAATTGATTAAAAGGGTCAACTTTCGATTATCGTTTTCTAAATAATGTAAATAATACATCATTAAAGAATGGCCTCTTAAGATACCTTAGCACACATATACTTGTATGAAATTATAATGGTAGCGAGTTTCAGTACATTTAGGTATACACCACCTGTTGGCAATATATGAAATTTAATACTAAATTGCAAGATTCCGGAAAAATCTTTGAAAGTTTTGTGGAAACTCTCGTTGTAACCTTTCCAAGCAAGCTTCCCACGAGCTTCCATGATAATTTACATTCAAGGTTTCAGAAATCATGCTTGCAGTTTACAATGCTCCCTGCAGGGTTAAAAACGTGTTAACTGGATCTGGAAAATTTGAGTAATATTCCGTGTGAATTCATACTCATGTTTTAAAAGGTTTCATCGCAACCGTTGCGAAAACCATCGAGAGGATTAAATGAAAACTTTAAAGGAAGCATTCCGGATATTTTTAGATAATTTCGAAGCTTAAGAAAAGCTTTCATCATGTGTCCAGGAAATGAACTTTTCGGGAAAACTATCTTAGTAAGTTTTCATGATGGAAGGAATGGGACTCTTTCAACATTGATCACTCGTAGAATAATACTCTTTTTGATTTATTCGTATTCTATTTACTCAAAAAAATTATTTAATAAGTAAATAAAATTTTATTAATCTCAGATTTTTTTGTATCCATTGCGAAAAGTGTAAAAAATGTCTTAAGCTATAGCTTTTTTTGCATTATGATCTGCCATGCGCATTGCATGATGGACAGTCTTTAGCAGTGAGCCCGATAGTAGAGCAACAGGACGCTCTTCTACTAAAAGCACGATTACATTTTCAATTTCTGATATGGAATTATATTATAACCCGTTTTTAATCAATGGGTCCTGATTTATTATATTATTTTTAAATGAAACTATTGTTAGATTAAATTGTAATAACCATATTCAATCAGATTTTTATTGCTCTTTCCAAATCTCAGTTTGATAATTTATGCAACCATTTTGAAACTAAATTTTTTTAAATAAAAAAAAAGTAGTTTTCCAGAATAATTTTCCAAAATTATCGTATTTTTCACCACAATGTCGGTTCTAACGCAATCAGAAAGTTAATAGTTGAAATGAAAGATAATAACTTCAAAGTAAGTTTTCTTTTTTGGAAAATTCAAAAAAGTGAGTTTAACAACCATCGATAGATTTTTTTACTTCATTTTGACGGCAAGAATTCGAGGCCAATAATAAGTTGCGACTTAGGTTAAAACCTAAAAGGTAAAATATTGGTGCAATTCAATTTTTCATTTGAATTTAATTCAATATAAAAATTGTTGACCAAATAATTTAAATAATTTAATAGTTTAATAATTATTATTAATTATTAAACCTTGAATTCATTAATAATTCAGTTAGTCTAATGTTGGGGGATGGTTTTGTTTTCAAACTCAAAATATTGAATTTTAACTTCGACTAAATTAAAGTCAAATGCTCATAGGTCGTTGAACTCTGTCTGTAGACTGGTATCACCAGTACTCAATTGCTCAATCCTTCGACATCCCATTGGAAGTTCGTTTCTATATTGTTGTTTTGCATTTATAAACATCTTTTATAATTTTCTTATTATCGTAAGATTTAAAAATGCAAAATTTTCAAATTTAAAATTATGGTTAGAAAAACTCGGGGTTTAAAAAATTAATTAAAAAGAAGCAAAGATTCGTTTTTCTAAAAAATCATTCTTTGGAAAGTTTTATTCACAATTGTCAAGTATTTATAAAATTACGAGTATAACACAATGATATGTAGTACCCAAAATGATATTCAATTATTCGACAGGTACCAACAAAGTACAGAACGAAGTTATGATACAATTCCAAAATTAATTATACGCATTGAACACTACAAAAGCTCGATATCTGACTTGTAAAGTACTAACTAAAGGTAACGCTATAGAAACGCTGCTTAGAAGCGGCGCTGGGGGCCGAATCCAAAACCAGTTGGCTGCTGCTTGAACACGGGGGCTTGGAAAGCGGGCTGGGCAGCCTGGAAGGCCGGTTGGGCAGCTTGCTGCTGCTGGACTGGCTGTGGGTGAGTGCGGATGTACTCGAGGGAGCGAGCGATGGCCTCTGGGATGGGGTGGGCCTTTGGCAGATGGTCGCCCTGGGCTTGGAATCCGTTTTGGTCAGCGGTGTACTGGACCTGGATCACTTGGCCATCGGGGGCGGTGTACTGGTAGGAGCCCTGGGAAGCGACGACGTTGCCGGTCTCTCCGCGTACGCTGGCGCTGCCCTGTTCTTGTTGGTAGATGCCGTTTTCGGTCTCGAAGCTGTGCGAGTAGTGACCCTCTGGGTGGATGTCTGGGTGAGCTTGGCGGAGGATGGCAATTGGGCGTTGCTCCTGGGCGTAGGCGACGGCCGCGAGGGCGAGGACGGCAATCTACGAGTACGAATTGAGTTGATTATTTTGCTCCAAAAAATATTTTACAATTTTAAAACCAAAAGAGGAAAATGATACTCACGATGAATTTCATGGTGCTTGAGGGTCTCGACTGATGTCAATTGATCAGAGGACGAGTAAACTGTGATGATGAGCTTGGGATGATCTTGCCGTTTTATACCTAAATTTTGCGAGTACCCCACTTTCGCCTTCAATCGCGACCATTTCGAGTACAACCTCTCTTCTTTTTTTCTTCTTTTTTTTTGTGCAAAACAAGTTTCGATGGGCGATTTTTTTTTCGAAATATTAAATCTCCGATGAAAGTGGGGGAGCATCGGCCTCTCCGTGCACGAGACTGAAACGAGGTCTTCTGCCGATTATTGACTGTATATACGGTGCGGGTCCCCGACTGACCTTTCGCTCTGATCCCGTTTATACGCGTATTATATGAATTTTATACAGATTCGTCGATTATCAGAAGAAGCCGCCGCGTTGTATAATCGAAAGTAAATGACCTTCTGGTGTAACACAAGGCATCGTCGTGCATCTTCGACCGGCTTTGCACAGGCTCGCGGACCAGATGTGTGCAATATATCGCATCATATTTACCTTCGGCTCCAGAGATAATTGAAAAAAAATACATTCATGTGTGTGTGTGGGTAACATTGGCCTTTATGCCCTTGCCACGCGTCCTCATTCTGGCATCATCTTGCAGGAGTGTCTCAATCGTTACCAGTCCATTTGTAAAATCCGAATACTTTCTCTCAATCGACTTTGTTCAAATTACAAATAATACAAATTTAGGTTTTCCCCAAATTCAATGATAAAATGTAAAAAAAAATTAATGATTAGAACTACCCTTATGTAAATGACTCATCGGAAAAAATCTAAAAACTTTGTAGTAATAGTTTTCTATACTTGACATTTTATTAAGATGTCCAAAAATTATTAAAAAAACATTGACGTACAATTCTCAAGTTTTTAAACAATGGATTACTATATTTCTATGACACAACCATTTAAAACAATTTAATTGAATCACAGCTACTTTTATCATAGAGGCTTTTTAAAAAAAAATTTTTATAATGATTTCTTTAAATTCTCTATACATGGCATTCCTTATCTCGCCTGTTAAAAAATAAAAACAGGAGTTTCAATTATATACTTTTGCGATTAATTTAATTTTGGTTTTAATTTTTTATTTATTTTCGTAAAAATAAATATAAAATTACGAATCTCATCTTTTTTTTAATTTTTAACAAGCGAGATAAGGAATAAGGAATTTTAAGATATTGTCATAAAAAACGAGTGAATCTATAACTATGCATTAAATTTTTTTATTGTTTTATTTGAATATTTTCGAAAATATTTTCTAAAAAGTTCAGACCAATGGGAAAAAGAATTGAGGTGCAAATTGAATTTTCAGCATCAACATTTACATATTTACTTTTGATACTTGCCATCTTTAAATTGAATTTCGATCAAAAGGACATTTTTCTAATCGGTGAAAACTCAAACTCAAAAAATATCGAACTTATCCTTTAATTTTTTTTTGTAAACTTCTTTATTACTCTCTTGAGTAAGTATACTGGCATCGAGATACTTCAATTTTCCCAAATATTTTTTGTTCATTACAAATCTACCGAGGAGAGTCAATTTTTCATCACGGACTTAATTTTAGCTACTTTTTCAATTTCAAAACATTTAAATGAGCAATTAGTGAAAAAACTTGACGTCATTACCTAAACAATATGCTAAACTAATGATGCCATTTTTTAATATCAGATAAATATTAAAATTTTTGGATGAATTTTCACTTAATTTTCTTGTATGAGAATAAAAATTATTTTCATTACATTAGCAATAACATGCTATAAAAGTTAACCATGCCCCCCATAAGACCCTATCAGGAAGCGACATTATTTAAAAACGATAACCACAATGAGTCCTTGATATTAACAATCACTTATGTATTTAGTTAATGATAGAATTAAAAAATTATGTGAGTAGAAGTTCCAAATATTAGGGAACTATCACGAGTCGTATACATAGTCACAAAATACCCCGGTAAATAATCATTCAGCCACTTATATAACTGATTTTTTTTTAAATTAATAAGTCAATAATTTAGTTTGAATAAAAATAAAAGTTCGGAAATTAGTCTATGCAGAAAATTATGCAAAATAGCATGAAAAATTTTCTAATAATTATCAATAAATTTATACTACAATTATTGAATTCATTCGATTTTAAATTAGAGCGTTCATTTGATAGAATAGTTTTTTTTTTAATTTTAAAATTATGAATAAAAGTTTTTATCGAATCGTACAATCTGGGAACAATAAATCATAGTTTACATTTTTATAAAATAAATAGCTTATTCGGCTGTATTGTACTATTTTTGGATTAAATATTTACTCTAAAAAGTCTAAAGATTTTAAAATTTTATATGATGTGAATAATAATCTGGCTATTATAAAAATCGACGCTTGTAACTATTTTTTATGATTAAGTTTCTCGAATCGTGGGAGAACGAATTTTGTTCTCATCAAGAACATTTTTTTGTCGATCAATTTCGATGAAATATCCTTCATTAATTTTACATTTACAGATGTTCATAATCTTATCAGCATTATTTGATCAAACCGAAATGAAATGAAAAAAATTGAACAAGTTATTAAAAACATTTGCCAGCAGGGTATTACGTTGAATGAAATTAATAGTCAATGTAGACCAGCATGCGTGTCGCGAATCGGCTTTCACTCATAGCAAAAGCCAACATACATTTATACAGCGTAAAAATAAAGTTTATTATACTTCTTATTCCTTTTTATTGCTCTTACGTAAGGTTACCAAAGCTGTTACAAGTAACAAAAGATTGGGTTTCGCGTGGAATTTAGTCAAGCTTTTCTAAGCTCTATTTAATATAACATATGAATAATTTTCGAAGGCGGACAAGTTGTAAAAATCAGACGCGAGCATAAAGGCCGTTTTTAATTGATCCCCTGGACGCGATGCCTGCGGGCCGTTGACTTTTTCGATTAGCTGTCTCGTAAATGTATAATTTCGTCGTCTTTTCAAAAGTGTTGCTTCATCGGGTTGCTAAATTTATCGAAAATGTATTGTGTGCGCAGAGAAATTATTACACCTGGCTGAGATAATTTATTTTTAGATTATTTTTCAGAGATATTGCAGATGATTTTGTTGCAGAGATACCGAAGCCAAGGTGAAAATTAATATTTTCAATTATGTTTTTCGAGATTTCCATCCACAATGAAAAAATTCATGTAGTTTTTCGAAATATCTTCAATAAAATACCAAAAAAAGTGATTGGAATTCTTTATTTTAGCTTGTTTTCAGTATCTCCTTGAACTAATTTTTCATTATTCGAAGACGATATTATTTCGAGCATTTAATTACAAACGTTTGAATATTTCGGTGATTAATAAAACCAACTTTATAAAGTTCATTTATCTATATTACTTTATTTCCCAATAACATGTCGGTGCAGTTTTAAGAATGTTAAATCCAAATTATTCTAAACATTATAGTTAAGATTTAAGGGCTCAAAGTGATCTTAAAAATATATAACATTATTTTCTTCCGATCAAATCTTCTCCAAAAAGTTAAACATGTTAATTCTTCACTAATAATCAGTCGTTCGAGTACATTTTTTGTTGTTGTAGCTTTACCACACGCAAAATTTTCTTCACTTTCACTTTTTATTGTAATCGTGTGTTCAACAGTATGTAATTTGAGTCACAGTGTTTAAATGTTGTATAGTCCTTTGAGACTGTTCAGGCATAATCATTCTAAAATAATTGTAAAATAATCGGACCCACGTGTCATTTTGTACAAACGCGCAAACGAAGTTAACTATTCATTTTTCATGAACATTGGCAATTGATATTCGAACACGCGAAATATAGATACACAAATCGTTCGCTCTGAAAATGTATAATGTAACGACTATATATCAGTAAAGAGATACAACTTTTAACATTTGCATAAAAAGATATGCAAAGGAAGAAATAATATTGTAAACATTCAAGTAGTTTTTTTTTACATATTTAGTTTGAAAATTGTCATTTTAAATATTTCTTCAATTCAGAGATATACTTGATTGTAAAATCGATTTAGGTTTAAAAATTTCTCGTTTTTTATAATCTTTTTTTATATTTTTTGAGAGCATAAACGGAAGTAATATTTACGATAAAGTAGACAATCGGGCTTGTTGTCTGATCGAAGTCAAAATTAGTTTTGTAAGAAATGAAATATTATATTTTGATTGAAAATATTAATTAATAATTCAGCAGCTTAAGAAAAATTGTTTCACAAACCGAGAAAGTATCATCTACATCAATCGGATAATATGAAGACATAAGTCGGCTTGCAAAAAAAAAGTGAGAGTGGGGTCACACGTGTGCTTTAGCGCATTTTTTATTAGCACAGCATACACCATTGATACATGATCCATAGGACGATCATCCGTTTCTACTCGATGACTATAAATACTCGGCGAAATTTTGAAAACAGCATCAGTCAGTGACAGTTTGCACTACAGCCAATATCTCACCATGAAATACATCGTGAGTGTCCATACAGTGTCCGCCTCGATACAAATCGTCGCATCTTGTGATATACCAGTGCTCTGAACTAAAAATCGAAAACCTTTTTCGCAGATCGCCATCGTCGCCCTCGCGGCCGTCGCCTGCGCCCAGCAGCAGCCACCGGTTGCCATCCTCCGCCAGACCAACGACATCTACCCCGATGGCTCCTACGCCTACAGCTACGAGACCGAGAATGGAATCGCCCACCAGGAGCAGGGAGTAGCCAACATCCCCGGCGAGACCGGCTACGTGCCCGCCGTCCAGGGCTCCTACGGCTACACCGCGCCCGACGGCACCCCGTACGTCATCACCTACGTCGCCGACCAAAACGGATACCAGCCACAGGGCGAACATCTGCCCAAGCCCCACCCAATCCCAGAGGCCATCGCCAGGTCGATCGAGTACAACCTCGCCCATGCCCGCGCTCAGCAAAGAAGGAAGTGAAGCGTCTGACTCGACCAAGTCGACCGAGTAGCCAATTTTTCTAGCCAATGTGTTCGTTAAATAAGTTACCGAGTGCCGCGCTTAGTACAATTTGATTTTGCGGCGCTCTTCTGTATGATAGCTTTATATTTTTAATAAAAAAAAGTTTTTTAGTAAATATGTTTATTCATGTACAGTTCAACCCATCTTCATTAATACATGACGATATTTAATCTGATTGTATCTCGCAAATTATTAGTTATCTTATCGGTATTGTAATAAAAACTTTAAGGTAGAGCAAGTACCATGAAATTATTTGACCGTTGAAGGTCTTGAAACAACATGACAGATTACAACACTAAATTATATATGTATGTAAAATTTTAAAAATCTGATCGAGTTTTAGCGAGCACGTGCTCTGAGCGTGGAGTAATTATTATTGAAGGATGGTGGAAGCATTGACTCTCGTAGATACTCGACAATTTTTAACGATCTGTAGTCGATTTTTTAAAAAAACTTGACAAAATGATAGAGGTATAATGACTCTGACGAACACTCATAGAGTTTTCAATTTTTAACTACATTTTTTGAATTTTCAAAGTTATTGGTATGTTATGTAAACATAATATCAAGATATGCTACTGTAATGTATGCAACAAAATATTTTAAACTAGACTACGTAACAAGCCTTATTGATTAATGCGTGGTTACTTCACACCTACAGACTAATGAAAAACAATTTTTAATGGAGAAATTTCAGTCAGTAAGCAAAAACAAGACTCATCAAAAATATTATTTACCGTAAAAAAATCCTTCCACTTCTGAAGACTTTCTATTTAGAATCATACTTGTGTAAACATGTTTTGATTTTTTTTATAACGAATCAACTATACGCAAGATAAAAATTTTTTTTTTCATTAAAATAAATAAAAACACAACATAATTTTTAGAAAATGATATTTATTATCATCTAAATCTTTACTTCTACCTTATTAAAGATATTTTTACACAGATTTACACGCCACAAGCTATTTTTACACATTTACATACTATAAGCTAACTACGAAAGATTAGCATCAAACTTTCCGATTGCCAACATTAAATTTCTTCTTGAGAAATGAGTTGTCAAAACTGGTGTACTTTTTGTTCCATAACTTCTTAACAAATAAGTATCCGTACAAGTTTTTACGTCTGGATTATGTGACACGTTGGCGTCCTCTACATTCAATTCGTCATATAATTTTATATAATCCCACACTTTTATAGAACAGTCCAGAGAACCAGATACCAAAAGGTTACCATCTCTGCTGAACGTTAATGAATATACGCCTGCAGTGTGACTACTTAAAGCAGCTATTAAATGACCTTGTGCAAGATCATGCAATAAAACTCTACCGTCACACCCAGCTGAAGCTAAAACTCTTCCATCCATAGAAAAGGTCAATGCGTAAATTGAATTTTTGTGTCCCGTCATTAATCTAACTTGACCACCAGTAGTACAATCCCACAATCTGACAGTATTATCACTAGACCCAGATGCTATATAATTAGAATTAGGATGGAATTGAACAACATCAACATCAGCATGATGTCCAGCAAATACTCGTAATGGTTGATGTGAATCAGTAGCCCATAATCTTGCTGTTTTATCATGTGATCCAGTAGCAAAGTAGTAACCATGAGGTGAAAATTTTACTGACCATACAGGAAAAATATGACCTTTGTAACAAACTAAGCAGGTCCACGTATGAAGTGACCATAATCTCACTGTCCCATCCTCAGAGGAAGATAACAGTATGCTTTTATCTGGACTAAATGAGAGACTGTAAGTAGGTCCGCTGTGTCCATACAGAGTACGAACAGTTTCTGCTGTTTTATCATCCATCATTCTAACTAAAACATCGTCAGACTCACACAAAACATCCGCAAGTTGTTCAGCATCTTTCATCTTCTTTAGTTTTTGAGGCACTAAACTCCATACTTTAATGGTTGAATCACTGAAACCTACTGAAAGGAGGCTTGAATCTTCAGATACTTCTGCACAAATAGCTGTGTTAACAGAGTTCATCAAAGTGTAGAAACAAATTGACGGCAAAGAATCTGGACCTAATGTAACTCTTTTAAGAGCTTCTTTCATTGCTTTTCTTTTTTCTATTTTATCAATGTCCCTCAAGTTGGGTAATGGCATCCTTGTTGATGATGGAGCATTAGGATCAGATTTTGTTTTTTTTGAAAAGATATTATCTTTTTTTGTTTTCTTCTTTTTAGGTCTATAATCTCCATCAGTTCCAACTTCTTCATCTTCATCTTCGGTAGCAATTGTAACAGGTCCCACATCTTGCTCTTTCAAAAGTCCATAATAAACTTTAGCTTTATTATCTGTTCTTGAAGCTTCTCCAATTAATGAGCCAGCTGTTGCTTCAATTTGATTTTTATTTCTTGCTACTCCTTCATAGATATCAAAATTTACATGTGCTGATACAATTTTCATTAATAAATGATTATTTGGTTTTTCTTCTCCCAAAAATCTTTTCAAGATTGATAAAGTATCTCGAGATATCCTTCTGTTGAACTGCTGCGTTCTAATAAAATGATAGAAAATTATATCAGTTAATAATAAAGAATATATCAAATAATATACAATTGTGTAAAGAATTAAAACTTACTTGAATGTGTTAGCAAGTTCATTTTCAGCCAAGTGCTCTCTCTTAGTTATTTGAGACAATTGATTCAATTCCGTTTGATAATAATCTTCTATTCCTCGACTATGTTTTGCTAATAAGCTTTGAGCTTCCTCAGCGTGATTCTGGTACACCATCTCCAAGTACATGTGTACAAGTACCGGATACAATATTGTTCCCATCTCGTGCTTGTAAATATCCAGAGAACTTTCAACAAACTTTTGTAACTCTGTATAAGCTTTGTCGTACCGTGTAGGTTCCGAGTCATCTTTGTAAGCTGACAGAACACTTTCAACTTCGGTACTACTGGGTTTAAGCTCTGCTATTTCGGACTCGTCGATGTTGGCTTCTTTTTTAAACAATTCAGAAGTTTCCTGATAAAAAATAAGAATAAATTTAGTAAAAACACGAATTTTAAACAATGCCATAAAGTGTGGTTAGAATTTATGTTTTGGCTTTTTTTTACTTACTTTGAAGTTATACTTCCTAAGAAGCTGAAGCATAGCGATCATGGTGCTCTTGTCTTTCTCCATGGTGAGGATATCGTCGAGATTCTAACTGCACAAAACGTAAATAAACGGATTTTTAGTGCCAACTAAAGAAGACTGATGTGCCAAAACAACACTCAACAACAACACACACACGACACACGCCAACAGCTAGTTACCTGCGCTGCCGACTAAGATGCACGGCGTCGCTAGCTGTTAGCCGGTGGTCGTGCTCGTGCCGACCGTATCTCTCGGTAGATACATTTACCGACGCTCGACTGGTCCCCATCATACAGTCAGTATCGCGAAGTGCGGACGACGTTGAACGAACCGATTCAATAATAAACGCACGTGTAAAGGACGGAAAAAGTAAAGGACAAGCCGGCACCGGGGCAGTCGCCCAGAAAGTCGCCTCGAAAGCCAAGTATCGATTAACCTTTGACAACTTACAGGCCGCCAAACATGATACAGAAGGAAAGGACACCTCCTCGTCCTCGCTGTCACGGGAATCGGATACCCCCGAGAGAGGCCAGTCCAATGGGTCTCTTACGAAGGCTCAGTCATTGGATTCACCAGCTCCAGAGGGGGCCCAGTCACGCGAAGACGAGGGCTGGGTTCTCGTGCAGAAGAATGTCGCGACTCAAACCGAATCGATTCCCCAACCCCAAGAACAGGCAGAGCCACGACTAAGAGCAAAATCATCAAAAAATCCAACACGTGAATTAAAAGGGCACGGGATAGTGCATATAAACGGGAAGCGTCAAAACAATAGTTTGCCCGAGACAGTGGTCGTTTTTTTTGCGATACTAGGGTGGTTTGGTATATTTTGCTGGTACATCCATGATTGGTCATGGTACCTCCGCTTTTGATCGGTGAGAAAGAGACAGATGCTGTAATATATAGTGCTCTCACAGTGCGCATGGTACGTACGTGTTATAACACATCTACACGAAAGAATTTTGAATTCAAGAATATTATTGTCAAATATTCAGATATATTTTTATATACGCGAACATTTCAAAATGTTATCATACTCGGGAATACTCGAGAATTTTGTTAATACTGTTAATAATAGAAAATATGTTTATATAAAATTCAATAATTTTATAATCGAGCATATGCGCAAAAATCGAAAATATTTTGATATTTAAGTATAACACAGTGTATTGATTAAATATCGTTATGTATTAATGAAGATGGGTTGAACTGTGCATAAATAAACATATTTACTAAAAAACTTTTTTTTTTATTAAAAATATAAAGCTATCATACAAATCAAATTGTACTAAGCGCGGTGGTAAGTTATTAAACGCATAAAAGTAAATATAATGATTGCGCGTACTTTAAATCCAATCTAATTCTGTCCGGTCCAACAGGGTCCGAGGTTGATCCACCACGCCAAGGAAATTCGGTCCGGTGTAACGCCGGAATTTCCTATGCTTACACACGTTCAATTACTCTGTTGGATTAGATTGGGTGTACCATCCAACCGATCGTCGATCAAAGAAGTAAAACAAGGGAATCGGTATGGATAATCGCAGCTTCGCAATCGGTCAGGGGGTGTCGAACGAGGCAATTATTTTAGGGGGCGAGGATCGGCAAACGCATCGCTCGAGCGTGTGCGATATTCACTACAATAAAAGAATCGTTAAAATCCCACTTTAGACGCGCTTGTCACCGTCGCGCTTCGGCGCGCACACACCGAGCCACCGAGCTAAACGATATTATAATGCCGCGCACACCACACGCGCGTACAGTCGAGCAAAAAACTCGAGGGGGTGCGAAAACGCACGCAAAAAAATATGCCTAATGTATAATGCGAAACGCCGAATATAAGTAGCAACAGATGACGCGCAAGAAGAGTGAATAGTTGGCGCGCGCCGCTGCGTATATATACGTATATTATAAAATGGTTACACGCCCCTCAGGTTCACAGTAAACCTCTCATTAGCTTTCTGACGTTGGTCGTCCCCGTCTCCTCGCAATTGCTGCCATGTGGTCAGTTTTGAATTCAATGCGTAGTGTTATTTTTTCTTCCAACGATTTCGCGCACTCGCTCCTCCGCGTACTATACACAGGCATTTATATGCTAAAAATATTTTGCCCATAAAGAGGGGTTGAGGAGATGACTCCTCAAGCAAGACGACAATTGTCGCGGGCGCGTGCGACGTTATAACTGCTGCTGCTGCTGCTGCGGACTTGTTGCACCCCTCGAGCGTCGCGAAATATTATACATGTATGAAAAGCTCGTTAAAGCTCGAAGGGGGGCGACGGTAGCAGCTAATTATTCATCGTCCGTTGAGGGTCTTGTGTACGAAGGAGGATAGAAGGTAAATATAGGCGATAGGAATCTTGCGGCGCGGGGGCCTAATTAATTATAAAAGCTGCGATCTCTCTATATATACCTGGATCCCAAACTCTCGAACGTCTTTTTATTCTGTATATTTTAGTAGCCGAGCCTCGCGGGCCTGTGTACACCTATAACACGGACAGTTGGTGCCTACAGGTCAGGGATGCGTAACGGCACGCGACCGTAAGGCACAATACAAAACGTGTGTGTACTGCAGTCGTTGCGTGATGCAGCACGCGCCACATTATCTGCGGGCTTTATATTATTATATACCGAAGAAGAAAAAAACGTATACGCGTATTGTCATCGCGGGGCATTTTTTTGTGTTAGAGAGAGAGAGAGAGAGAGATCAACGCAAGTCATGTATAGCCACACTTCTTTCTTTTTTCTCAAGTTTTTTTTTTGTACATAAATACTGTATTTATTGCAAAAAATACGCTCCCTTTTTTTTTTCTTTTCAATTTCTTTGGTTATTTAAGATGCTAAAGCCGGTATAATAATATCAACGTAGCAATTATTACATTCTCTTAAATTACATACATTAAAGTTTACGAGGTGGCACTCAGTCGCGTCGTCGAGGATGATCGTGTTTTCTTTTTCGCGCGCGCGCGCGCACTCGCGATACTTTATATATAACACATTAATATTGTCTTTGGCTGATAAAAAACGTCACTTAATCAAACTTCTCTCGACACTGCGCGCGCCAGATCATGAGTATTTTTTTTTTTTTAACGTTACAAACGCATATTTATAAGAATATAATTTATAGGAACACACACTGATCAGGATATCCCTTTCGAATTGATACGAGTTTGAAAATGTTATAGGCACTGAATTAATGGCAACGATTATTAAATTATTATCAATAATAATTCGATTATCTCGAATCACGTATTCTCGCCGCGATGATGCTGCTCGAGCAGATCGCAGAGCGCAGCTATGTAAGTCTGGGCCATCTGCAGAGTCTCGAACTTGCTCAACTTGTGATCGACGCCGAGGGCCGGCACGACCTTGCGCAGCTTGTCGAACGCGTCGTTGAGGCCGTTCATGCGGCGTCGCTCGCGGGCATTCGCCGCAAGACGGCGACGCTTGAGTACGCTCGGCGAGGGTGGCAGCTCACCACCGGCGGTATTACTTCCACGGTAGGAGCGTCGCCTCTTGCGGGGACTCGGCGGCGTCGTGCAGACGTTGTTGGTGCTGCTGTTGGCGCTGCTGCTGCAGTTGTACTCGGGGCCGGAGCACGACGACTCGTAGAACGTCATCGGCGGCGACCTGTTGCTGCTGCTGCTGCCGCCGCCGATCGTTGCTACCGATGATTTCTGGAATTTTTTGCGAGATTTTTCGTTGCGTTGCTGGATTTTTCCAAGTTTAATGAGCCGTGCGAGAATCACGCGTGTTCACGCGCTCGGTGTATTGTACCAATACTGTAAAAATTAACGATCTCACTCACGATTGTCGCAATGTTGACTCCGCGTTCCAAATCGTCCCAATCCGTTCCGAGTGGTTGCTGCCGATCGTCGCCGTAGCCGCCGCAGCCTCCGAGCAGAATCATGTCGTCCTCGACGTTATTGTTGTTGTTGTTGTTGATGTTGTTGTTACCGATCGTATCCTGAGGCGGCGTCTCGTAGCATCTGTGCATCAAAGCCGCGTGAGCCGTCGTCGTCCCTACGTTATAATCCTGCGAGCTCTGGTCCTCGTAGATCCTGATCTGCGCGTAATCGCTCGTATAGTTGTTGTCGTATCTGTAAAAACGATATCGTTCCGTAAGTTTTGTACCACAAATTGATCACTCGACACAACACCTACCTGTGTTGAGCGTAATCGGTCGCGTTACCGCCGTCCAACAGCAGCAGAGCCGTAGTCGTCGTCGTCGTCGTCGTCGTATCGTTAATAAAATCTCTATGATACTTGGGTGGCGTGTACGGCGGCGACGTGTACATCTGCTGTTGGGGCTGCTGCTGCTGCTGCTGCTGATTATTCGCGAAGACCATCGTCGCGTCGCACTGACGATCGGTATAGGATGAACTCGGACGTTGATGATGCGCCTGGATCAATGCCATGGCGATGATGCGTCGTCGTTGAACGATAGGCGCCGCAGCCACCACCGATCCACAAGTCGCATGTGTTATATTATGTGTGTGTGTGTGCACTTTTCGACGAGCCGCGCAAGAATGACTTCTGTGCGATGTTGCACTCGAACGAGGCGCGTGCCGCTGCCGCCGCACGATGCAGCCACCTCCGCGCCTATTACAGTATGCCCGCGATACACATCGGCAATTCTCGTGCGTGTAGGTATATATGTATATGCTGTATGTATGTATGTATATGTATATATATGTGTATGCATAAGCTCTCTGGAGTGCGTGAGAGAGAGAGAGAGAGGGAGTCTATATACTCTACAATACATGCCTATAAACATCTGGCGGCTCATCCCTTAAACTCAGCCCGACGTCTATACATGGGCGATTCTATGAAAAAATTCTTATACTTCGAAGCTACGATCGCGATTAAAATTTGTGTGCTTTACGCGGGTAAGGGATATTGAAAATTGTATAATGAAGTCCCAAAAATATCAAAAAATTGAGGAAGAATGGAAATTTCGATGAGTACTTTTTCTATAGCTATTTCCGTGTTACCGGAGACTCTCTTATGGTTTTTAAGACATTAAATGCTTATAAATGCTATCAGAAAAATGGCATTTGAATCACATAGTGGGAATTGAATGTTAAACTATACTGAGAGAAGAACCTCGACTTGGAAAATGCAACTCTCAAAAACTCAAATTTAGAAGATTGAGATACGCAAATAGCGCAAATAGTTATAAAGCGATTCATAATAGTAAGCCGCGAAACAAAGCTTGCAGAATTTAGCTGAGGCGAGCGAAGCGTGCTAAAAAGTAATTAATATATTATAAAATCGGCATCGACCTAAGGCCTTTATCATTTTATTGGTTTACAATTAATGAGGTGCTTTAATTTGTTACAAAAATTAATTTTTTTTTCCAAAACTTAGTTTTACATAATAAAGTAATATATATTTTTATTATTATTGATGAAAAATGTTAAATTAGTCATCTAAATATGTACTTATATACGTTCATTAAGTTGTAATGCGTGAGTGATGCATCGAATCAATGTGAGCTTTAAGACTCCTTTTTAATCTGAAGTTCTTTCCACAGATATCGCATGCATATGCGACACCATTATGCACTGAATTAATATGGGATGTAAGATTATATCTTCTTGTGAAGGTCTTTTGGCATATATCACGTGTATGTGTGACACCATTATGTGCCACATCGATGTGTTTTTTGAGACTACTCTTCTCAGAGTACTTCTTTCCGCATGTATCGCATGCATATTTAACACCATTATGCGTCACATCAATGTGCTTTTGGAGATGACCTTTTTGTGAATATGCCTTGCCGCATATATCACATGCGTAAGTGATTCTATTGTGTAGGAAATTGATGTGTTTTATGAGATTGCACTTTGTTGAAAACTTCTTACCGCATGTATGGCATGCATGTGTGACACTATTGTGCACCGAATCGATGTGGACTTTCAGATGATCTGTTCGTGCGAATGACTTTCCGCAAATATCGCATGCTTGTGTTATTTGACTATGAACCGAGTGGACGTGACTTTTGAGATTACTCTTATTAGAGAACTTCTTTCCACAAATATCACATGGATGAGTAATTTTATTATGCACTGATTCCACGTGGATTTTAAGAGATCTCTTCTGGGTGAATGTCTTTTGGCATATATAACATGTATGTGTGACACCATTATGTGTCATATCGATATGATTTTTGAGATCAACCTTCCATGAAAACTTCTTTCCGCATGTATCGCATGCATGTGTGATACCATTATGTACTGAATGAATGTGAGTTTTGAGATGACCCTTGCATGAAAACTTCTTTCCGCATGTATCGCATGCATGTGTGACACCATTGTGCATTGCTTTGATATGGCTTTTGAGATACCTTTTTTGAGTAAAAGACTTTCCACAAATATCGCATGCATATGTGACACCATTGTGCATTGCTTTGATATGGCTTTTGAGATACCTTTTTTGAGTAAAAGACTTTCCACAAATATCACATGGGTGAGTAATTTTATTATGCACTGATTCCACGTGGATTTTAAGATTACTCTTCTGGGTGAATGTCTTTTGGCATATATCACATGTATGTGTGACACCATTATGTGTCGTATCGATATGATTTTTGAGATCAACCTTCCATGAAAACTTCTTTTCGCATGTATCGCATGCATGTGTGACACCACCATGTGCCCCTTCGATGTGTTTTTTGAGACTACTCTTAGCAGAGAACTTCTTTCCACAAACATCACATGGATGAGTAATTTTACAATGCACCGATTCCACGTGGATTTTGAGATTCCCTTGTTGAGTAAAAGACTTTCCGCAAGTATCACATGAATGCGTGATTTTATTATGAACCGCATCAATATGGGTTTTGAGATAATCTCTTCGCGTGAATGACTTTCCGCAAATATAGTAATGCCCCTGTGCAACTCTATCATGTACCGCATCAATGTGTTCTTTGAGAGAACTCTTGTGGGAGTATTTCTTGCTGCATATATCACGTGGGTAGGTAACACCCTTGTGCACCGAATCCGTATGCTTTTTTAGATTACACTTTTGTGAAAATGTTTTACCGCATATATCACAAGGATAGGTAATACAATCATGTAATGACTTGACATGCCTGTCCAGACTACCCTTCGTTGAGAAATTCTTTCTGCACATTTCACATGCGTGGGTCTTATCATTATGCTTCGTACCGATGTGTGTTTCGAGGTTGTGTTCGTTGTTAGAACTTTTTTTGATTCTTTTTTTACTTTGTTCTACAAGTTCACAGTCGAAATTTAAACTCGATTCTTCTACAGCGTCACCGTCAAATTCCTGATTCACTTCTTCCGTAGATTCTATTTTGATTATGTTTGGAATTTTATGACCATTGCTATCTCTTTCACCTCGTAAGCGATATTGAAAATTATCGTCAATTTTTTCAACTGTTAATAAATTGATGTTGGGTTTCACGTTTTCACATTCAACAACTATTTCTACTCCGTCATTCAGTTCACTTTTACGATTCACGGCACATTTTGGAAGCTTATGAGTCTGTTAAAAAATTACATACAATTTACGCATAATCAGAGTAAGTACAACTTACGTATAATTATCAACACTTACTGAATTTTCTGGCGAAAATGGCAAGAGTAGAAAGTTTTTAAGATCAGGTTTCTCGTCAATCATTTCACCACAATTTTCCTTAAGAGGCACATCGACAGGCTCCTCCTTCACTCTGTTATAACCCAAATTAGATCAAGTTATAATTTTATGATATCATTGTAATTTAGTTTTTCGAAAAATGAAAATTACCTGATGTCACAATTAAGTGTATTAGTGGATTCCATCTTTCTCACTTTGCATCTCGCAATTAATCTTTTTGAGATGATATTACGCGTATCAAACCAGCTACACACTAGAAAAACTGGCGAAGATCGCTGCGCTATGCTCGCTGTGTTTTGAAAAACTGCGTATCTCCTCGAAAAGCGCCAACGCTCGTTTAGCTCAGCGGCTCAGTCCTTTGTGTTGAACGGCGATAGCTCGCCAAAACACTGAATATTGAACAACACTCGGAGGTCATGCTATGCCACGGACGACGTAAACATCGGAATCAGGACAGCTCTCCTATGCTGTTCGAAACCTCCAATTAGGCATTTTTGCCGTACAAGTTTGACCGCGAGGGGGCAGACGTGTTTTGGGTATTCCTGTGTATTTAATATATCTATATACATTTGTGTACA
>CACVKI010144064.1:0-10632 GCA_902732785.1 Trichogramma evanescens
TACATGGAGAAATTACACTTATCGCAAGTGAACTCGTTTCTGCTGTCACAGCAGAATTAGTCTCTTTGAGCTAGAGATAAACTTTTTTCTCAGTGCAATACTCGAAAGAACGAATTAAACTAATTACTGACAGATTTAAATATTTTATTGTTTTTTACAAGGACACTTGCGTACGAAATATATATAATATAAAGTTACATAATGTAATTATGAGAGGATAAAAGTCATTGTCTCCTAATGTCTCGGAAAAATCTCACACTCCTTTTTTGTGAAGATTATGTACTGAATTTATGTGATTTTTGAGTACATTCTGATATCCTAATAATTTGTGACAAAACTCACATTCGAAGGTTTTTTTCTTATTATGTACTACATTTATGTGCCTAGTAAGGTTACCCTTCAATGAAAATGATTTTAGACATATTTCACACTCAAAAGGTTTTTTACGATCATGTACTGTACTTATGTGTCTATTTTGGTCACTTTTCAGTGAAAATGATTTGTGACAAATTTCACATTCACATGATCTAATGCCTTTATGTGTCGAATTTACAAGTGTATTTAAACTTGCTTCTTTCGTATAAGTTTCTCGACACAAATTGTGCTTACGAGATGATTTGGTCTGAGTTTTTAGTTCAATTATTGTCCCCTTTTCCAATTTGGGGGACTTTTCTCGAAATTGACAATTATTTTCATAACCGAAATCTTTCTTTATCAAAATTATCAGCTCTCTATCATTTGAATAATTAGTCTGAATTTGTTTTTCTACTTTTACAATGGATGAATAAATCTGATACTCATTTCTGCAGATGGTTGTTGATGGAGACGTCTCTTCAAGTTTCAGATGTTTGAACTCTAAATCAATAAATATTTTTTCGTCTACTCCTCCGTGTAATGCCATAACCTCATTCTCGTAATTGGCCTGTAATGGAAAGATTTTAATTGTTGTTGGTAGCAAAAAATAGGAATGTAATTCAAATCGTCCAACTCACCGATGAATTATAACACGTAAATGTTTCAACATTTTTTGTTTCACGAGAGTTAAACGAATCGAAATTACTACTTCCGCCTACATCTGGCCATGAATTGTTAGGCTCCTCCTTCACTCTGAAGAATAATAAAATTTGATTAAGCGATAGCTTAAAAAAAATGAAATGCACAAAAAATGTTTTACCTCAATGTGTCTCTTCTGATATCCATAACTGTCTTAATTTGTACTCACTGTGAATTTGCACGGTTTGCACTAATCAAGTATTTGAGGTTAAACGTTTCGAGCAACCAACACCTCGATTTCACGAATTTATAAATACTGGCTTGCTGCAGGAATTTAGCTTCTTGTCAGCGACTGAACTCACTATATTTGCGAGGGGACTTTGTATCTTTGTCTGACTGTGATAGCTCTTTGGTGATTCTTTCTTCCTCTACCGTCAACTAGCTATTCGCATCCATATCACTGAAATTGTAATGAATATGGCTTATACAGTCCTAAATTGGCTTCACATGACACGTCTTGGGGATGTCCGAAGGTGTCTCCGCTATCTTGCGGTGAAGATCGAAATAACAGTCCTTGTATCTGCCGTGAAAACAAAGAATAAGTTTGCAGAGCATACCGTTTCGAAAAATGTGTATTGTCTCTGATGTGTATCTGCACTACTGTTCTAACCGTAGCGTTAAGTTGTTTCGGTTATTCTTATATCTGCCAGACATAGACTGGGCTCGTGTGAAGACTTTTGAATATAAACAAAGTTATCGATCAACAAATAGATAAATTAATAAAATTAAAAAATGTAAATATTCTCATACTAATTGCTCGTGAAGAAAATCAAAATTATTCTAGAAGTCAATTTAAAACAAAACTGCTCAAGAAAATAATAGTTCGACTGAAAATTACCAAGATGATGCATTCACTACTCATAGTCCAGACATTACAATGAAACATCTGAAACTTGTTGTAAAAAATGAGCTCGAAAAGAAACCGAAGAAGTGTCAACAGAAATGTCAAAGAAGTAGTTATTGATTCTATCAATGAACAAATGCGAACAATAATATATTGTGAAAAATAGAAATTTTCCTTTAGTTAATCGAGAAGAAAATCAAAATTATTCTTAAGGTAAATCCAAAACAAAACTGCTAAGAAAATCAATTCAGCAAGAGATTACCAAAATGATACTTTTACTATAATCATATAACCCAGATAAAATTATAGTGTAAAATCTGAGACTATTCAAACGAATAATGTCAAATAGACGTATGCGAAACTTCAACAACAAAAATTAGCATGAAGTTTTTTGATGCCCACAATTAACAAATGCGAACATTAATGAATGTTAAAAAATGTAAATGTTTCTTTAATTTATCATGACGCAAATAAAAATCATTTTAAAGGTCACCGAGAAACAAAAGTGACAAGAAAAACAGTAAAACTACTATAAAAGACCAAGACAATGCATTTACTATTCATAGTCCAGAAAATTTGAAAAAAGAAAAAATTACTTTCACAAGAAAATACAAGATTTGATGGTTATACTGAAATTGGTATTTAAAATTCGCGAAACAATAAACATGAAGTTTTTTCATTACATAATTAATTGATGCAAATATATTATGTTAATCTTGTTGAAAAATTTAAATGCCTACGTCAGTCAAACCTTCTAAAAAACAATAATATGACTGAATTACCAAGATAATGCATTTACTACTCATAGTCCAGACATTACAGTAAGAAATTAGTAATTTGTTGAACAAGAAGGGAAAGAGGGGGGGGGGGGTGGCAACTAATAAGAAAAATTTAATGCTTGGAGATCCAGAATAATGGCCATTACTAATATGAGAAATTATATCTTTCGGAAAACAAAAAATATTTCAGTCTAGGAAAAAACCAATGGAGCGTCAACAGAAAAAAATCATGTAGTTTTTTCATTCCTCAACCGACAAATGCGAAAAATTAATTTGAAGATTAGTCTAAAACAAAATTACCAAGATGATATTTTCACTACTTATAGTGCAGATATTACAATGAATAATCTAAAACCAGTTGAAGAGGAATGATCGATCATTAACGACAACAAAATTATGCTTTTTGTTACCAAAGTTGTCTTTGGTACCAACAAGACGTAAACAAAGACAAAAATGGTGTACATGACAAATAAGTGTGTCACTAACGAACTTTTAAGGATAAAGCTGAACGTGAGAAACATAATTTAAATTTAGGTGCACAGTGTACATACGAAAACAAAGAAGTATAGATCTGCCTAACCTCTCTCGTGCCTTGACCTCAACCTCAAACCGTAGAAAACGTCGAGATGTAAATCGTCCATCGAATCATAATAAAAGAAATTGGATGCTCGTAGGTATCTTTTAATCGTGTGTATCTAGTGGTGTATCGTAAGATTAGACGACATAAGCAGAGGTACACATAATATACTTTGCATCGCATGAGCTGAATTCTCACTACTTACAACCAATGGCGAGTTATGGAGCACGCAGCGTTAACGCTATTGTGTTAGTCGGCAAATTTTGGAATGAATATTAAAAATGTTTCTTATATCACTCCATGTCACAGGGAGAGTTTTGAAATACTTAGATTTAGAAGGACAAAAAATTCCCCCGAAGAAATTATTGCCAAATACAAAGTTTGAATCGATCAAATATTATAAGCCAAATATATGAACAGATAAATCAGTAAATTCATTGTCAACATACATTGATCACGTTTATATCATATACGAATTAGTTTGAATGTTGTCTGTCCCGACGAAACAAGCCATAATACCAAAAGATAAATTTTACTCATTTAATTTTCGTGTCAGGAAAATAGAAAAATCCATTGTTTAATTGAGGCATCAAAATGAATAATAGTGATAAAAAATCCGAGGAAGTTGACTCCAAAAATAATTCAATAGAACACGACGATGTTGTTTCAAGCGACAAACAATACATTTGTAATATTTGCCCAGAGGCATTTGCACTAGAATCAAACATGATAACACACCAAGACACAATTCATGATAAACAGAAAGATTACACATGTGACAAGTGCAAAAAGAAATTTGAGTTCCGAAGTCATTTGAGTAGACACCAAATATCAAAACACAAAAGCCGCGAAGATTATGCATGTGACAGCTGCGAGAAGAAATTTGTGAAAAAATCGAGTTTGCTTACGCACCAAAAATTAGTACACAAAGATCGCGAAGATTATGTATGCAATAAGTGCGAGAGGAAATTTAAAAATAAATCAACTTTACTCAAACACAAAAGAATATTCCACGAAGTTTTCAAAGATTACTTATGTGAAAAGTGTGCGAAAAGATTTGGAAATAAACAGAGTTTACTCGTGCACATAAAGACAGTACATGATAAGTGCGGAAAGAAATTTGGACAAAAACATCAATCACTCACCTTCCTAAAGATGGTACATGAAGATCGCAAAGATCACGCATGCGACAAGTGCGATAAGAAATTTGGATTTAAATGGAATTTGCTCACACACCTAAAGATAGTCCACGAAAACCGGAAAGATTTCGCATGCGACAATTGTGAAAAGAAATTCGGGCTTAAACAACATTTGCTTTTTCACCAAAGGACAGTCCATGAAGGTCGGAAAGATTATGAATGTGACAAATGCGAGAAAAAATTTGGATTGAAATTTAATTTGTTCACCCACCGAAAGACAATCCACGAAAACCGGAAATTCGCATGCGACAATTGCGAAAAAAAATTCAAGGTAAAACATCATTTGCTTTTTCACCAAAGGACAGTACACGAAGGTCGCAAAGATCATACATGCGACATGTGTGGCAAGAAATTCGGACTAAAAACCGATTTGTTCAAGCACCAAAGAACAGTCCACGAAGGTCGCAAAGACTACGCATGCGACAAGTGCGAAAAGAAGTTCGGACAAAAAGTAAGTTTGCTCTTACACCAAAAAGCAGTGCACGAAGGCCGCAAAGATTATGCGTGTAAAAATTGTGAAAAGAAATTTGGGATTCAAAGTAGTTTGATTAGACACCAAAGGGCAGTCCACGAAGGTCGCAAAGATTACGCGTGCAGCAAGTGTGAAAAGAAATTTGGGGATCAAAGCAATTTAAGAAAACATCAAAATACAGTCCACGAAGGTCGCAAAGACTACGCATGCGACAAGTGCGAGAAAAAATTTAACAAATATGGATTATGATTCAGCACCGAAGGACCGCATACGACGGTCGTAAGAATTTCCCATGTAAAAATTGCGAGATGAAATTTGGGAATCCAAGCAATTTGAGAAGAAACCAAAATACAGTTCACGAGGGACGCAAAGACTACGTATGCAAAAATTGCGAGAGGGTATTTGGGAATAAATGTCATTTGTTGAGGCATCAAAAGACAGTACACGAAGGTCAGAAATACTTCGCATGCGATAAATGCGAGAAAAAACTTGGACAAAAAGTGAATTTGCTTAGATATCACAAATTAGTTCATTACGGTAGCAAAGATTATGTATGTCACAATTTCGAGAAGGAACGATGATTGACAATTGTAAATATGAATAGATTCTCAAACACATGCTTTTCTAAACATTTTGCCTCAACGATTATGTCTTGAACCTCGAGCGTTTAGCTAACATTACACCTTTGTACCGCGTCGTCAGATTTCGCGATGAATTTGCTGATGTACACTGATTATTTCTGCCAAGAGCAACGTGATAAAAATATGTTTCATCTGAAAAAACCAACGTGATTATATAAACCAAAAAATTTTTATACATTTCTTTAAAACCAGTATGAGCTCTAATAACTGTTTTTTACAATACTTAATACATTTATCGATCGAAAAATGTTACATTAATGCTTTTTGTGTTGTGTAAGCGGCAAATGTAAGTTTGCGTGGTGGCGGCACTTTTTCATATCTTCCACTGCTTACAACGTTTTTTCCATCGACGATATAATTTTCTGTGAGTATGAAAATCAGCAGTGAGGTAGTTGGGAGTCATTGATGAATAATTGTGGTTTTGAGGTGATAATTTTTTACATATAGGGAACAGATAGCATAGAAAATAGGGATCAGGTACTTGGGGAAAATAGGATAGTTGAAATATCGGTTCAACAGCAATACTCGAAAGAACGAATTAAACCAATTACTGACAGATTGAAATATTTTATTGTTTTTTTTATAAATTGAATTATACTCATATTCAAACTATTTCGAAAGTTACATAGAGTACTTAGGTGAGGGTAACAGTTATTATCTCCAAATGTTCTGGAAATAATCTCACACTTCTTTTTTGCAACGATCGTGAACTGAATTTTGGCATTGGAACTTTTGTTTTGGAGCTTTTGTCTCCCTACCACTGAATTTATGTGACGTTCGAGTACATTCTGATATCCAAATAATTTGTGACATAACTCACATGCGAAGGTTTTTTCTTATTATGTACTACATTTATGTGCCTAATGAGGTTACCCTTCAATGAAAATGATTTTAGACAAATCTCACACTCAAAGGGTTTGCTCCGATCGTGTACTGCACTTGAGTGTTTTTTGAGAGAACCTTTTTCTCCAAATGATTTGTGACAAATGTCACACTCGAAAGGTTTGCTCCGATTATGTACTGCATTAATGTGAGTTTTGAGGTGATGTTTTCGTCCAAATAATTTGTGACAAGTATCACATTCAAAGGGTTTTTTACGATCATGTACTGTACTTATGTGAGTTTTAAGGCTACATTTGTATGCGAACGACTCGTAGCAAATTTTACATTCATGTGCTCTAATGCCTTTATGTGTCGAATTTACAAGTGTATTTAAACTTGCTTCTTTCGTATAAGTTTCTCGACACAAATTGTGCTTACGAGATGATTTGGTCTGAGTTTTTAGTTCAATTATTGTCCCCTTTTCCAATTTGGGGGACTTTTCTCGAAATTGACAATTATTTTCATAACCGAAATCTTTCTTTATCAAAATTATCAGCTCTCTATCATTTGAATAATTAGTCTGAATTTGTTTTTCTACTTTTACAATGGATGAATAAATCTGATACTCATTTCTGCAGATGGTTGTTGATATAGACGTCTCTTCAAGTTTCAGATGTTTGAACTCTAAATCAATAAATATTTTTTCGTCTACCCCTTCGCGTAATGCCATAACCCCATTCTCGTGATTGGCCTGTAATGAAAAGATTTTAATAGTTTTTGATAGCGAAAAATAGGAACTTAACTCAAATCTTCCAACTCACCGATAATTTAGAACACGTGAATGTTTCAACGTTTACTGAATCGAAATTATAACTTAAACCTACATCTGTCCATGAATTGTTAGGCTCCTCCTTCACTCTGAAGAATAATAAAATTTGGCAATCACTTCACAAAGTATGGTATGCACAAAAAATGTTTTACCTAAATGTGTCTTCTCTGATATCCATAACTGTCTTGATAATTTGTACTCGCAGTGAATTTGAACGATTTACACTGATCAAATATTTGAGGTTAAACGCCTCGAGCAGAATTTGTAAACACTTGCTTGCTGCAGAAATTTAGCTCATTGTCAGCGTCTAAACGCACTACTCATGTATTTGCGAGGAGACTCTGTGATTGCGTTAGCTTCTTGGCAATTCTTTCTTTCTTTTTGACGTCGACAATATATATGCAACTATACATAAAGGTTCTAAACAACACCGAAATTTTTAATGAAAATGGCTGATGTGGCCCTGAATTGGTTTCATCTCTTGGGATGGCCCATTAATATGTGATTCTCACCTAGCGGTGAAGAGTGAACTAACTGAACTTACATCATAATGAATATTCGCAAAGCAGAACACTTCGAACACCTTATTTCGTCTCAGTATATCTAACAGAAATTGTGTCAACAACTTTTTTAGTTCCATCGATGAAAAAACGTCTTTTGGTTTCGTCAGTCAGCATATTTGTTGAGTATGGTGCAATTTTTATATTATCATAGTGTAAAACATCGTAGTTGTGTAAGTTGCACTTTCTGACCAAAAGAGCCTGAAAGCCAGTGTGTACGTATAGGTGAAACAAAGAGACAGTTGAACAACATAATATTAAAAATAACTTCGATTTTTTGTTATTCTTATGTACGCAAGACATGGACTGGGATAATGTGAAGACTTTTTTAAGATCTTAGGTAGAGTTATCGATTAACAAATAGATAAATTAATAAAATTTAAAAATATAAATATTCTCATACTCACTCATGAAGAAAACCAAAATTATTTTAGAAGTCAATTCAAAACCAAGCTGCTCAAGAAAACAATAGCTCAACTGAAAATTACCAAGATGATGCATTCACTACTCATAGTCCAGACATTACAATGAAACATCTGAAACTTATTGTAAAAAATAAGCTCGAAAAGAAACCGAAGAAGTGTCAAAAGAAATGACAAAGAAGTAGTTATTGATTCTACCAAAGAACAAATGCGAGCAATAATAGAATGTGAAAAATAGAAATTTTCCTCTAGTTAATCGAGAAGAAAATCAAAATTATTCTAAAGGTAAATCCAAAACAAAACTGCTGAGAAAATCAATTGCGCAGCAAGAGATTACCAAGAAATTACCAAGATGATGCTTTTACTAATCATATAATCCAGATAAAATTATAATGTAAAATTTAAGATTAGTTGAATGAAAAACGTCCAATAGAATTGATGGTACACCTATATTAGTATTTAAAACTAGCGAAACAATGAACATGCAGTTTTTTCATTACATAATTAATTGATGCAAATATTGATCTTATTACAAAATGAAAATGTTATGCAGGTCAAAACTACGAAAAAACAATAATACGACTATGAATTCCCTAGATAATGCATTTACTACTCATAGTCCAGACATTACAGTAAGAAATCTGAAATTATTTAAAAAAAAAAAGGTAAAGTGGGAGGGAGGTCAACTCATAAAAAAATTCAGTGTTTGAATATCCAAAATAGCCATTACAAATAAGAGAAATCATATATCTTCCAGAAAACAAAAAATATTTCAGTCTAGAAAAAGAACCAACGAAGCATCAACAGAAATAAAAACGTGCAGTTTTTCATTCCTAAACCAACAGATGCGAAAAATTGATTTGAAGATTAGTCTAAAACAAAACTAGCTGCGAAAAACAATAACGACTAGACATTACCAAGATGATGTTTTCACTACTCATAGGGCAGATATTACAATGACAAATCTGAAACCAGTTGTATAAAGATGATGGACAGTTAACATCAACAAAGAATAATCTTACCATTGTCAAAGTTGACTGTAAACAAAGAAAAAAAATGGTGTATATGACAAATAAGTATGTTACTAATGAACCTCTTATCGATAACTAAACTAAAACTTTAGTGTCTGCAAATATTCAAGTACTTGAATAAATATTAAAAATTTTTATAATATCACTCGATGTCACAAGGAGTTTTTTTAGGTACTTAGTTTTACAAAGACAAAAAAATTCTCCGAAGCAATTATTACCAAGTTCGGATTGATCAAATATTGTAAGCAAAATGTATGAACAGATAAATCAGTAAATTCATTGTCAACATACATACATCACGTTATAGCAAAACAAATTAGTTTGAATGTTGTGTTTTCCGACGAAACAAGCCATAATACCAAAAGATAAATTTTACTCATTCAATTTCCGAGTCAGAAAAATAGAAAAATCCATTGTTTAATTGAGGCATCAAAATGAATAATAGTGATAAAAAATCCGAGGAAGTTGACTCCGAAAATAATTCAATAGAACACGACGATGCTGTTTCAAGCGACAAACAATACATTTGTGATATTTGCCCAGAGGCATTTGCACTAGAATCAAACATGATAACACACCAAGACACAATTCATGATAAACAGAAAGATTACACATGTGACAAGTGCAAAAAGAAATTTGAGTTCCGAAGTCATTTGAGTAGGCACCAAATATCAAAACACAAAAGCCGCGAAGATTTTGCATGTGACCAGTGTGAGAAGAAATTTGTGAAAAAATCGAATTTGTTTACGCATCAGAAATTGGCTCACAAAGATCCTGAAGGTTTCACTTGCAACAAGTGCGAGAAGAAATTTGAAAATAAATCATCTTTACTTAAGCACAACAAAATATTTCACGAAGTATTCAAAGATTACCTATGTGAAAAGTGTGCCAAGAGATTTGGAAATAAACCAAGTTTGCTCTATCACCTGAAAACAGTACACGGAGGTTGCAAAGATCTTTTATTCGAAAATTACGAAAAGAAATTTAACGATAAATCCTATTTGCTTTCGCATCAAAGGATAGTATACGAAAGTCACAAAGATTTCGCATGTGACAAGTGCGAAAAGAAATTTGGATTTAAATGTAATTTGCTCACCCACCTAAAGATAGTCCACGAAAAACGGAAAGACTATACGTGTGATAAGTGTGAGAAGAAATTCGGACATAAATCGCATTTGCTCTACCACCAAAGGATGGTACACGAAGGTCGCAAAGATTACGGATGTGACAGGTGCAAAAAGAAATTTGGACGAAAATTGACTTTGCTCATACATCAAAAGACACTTCATGAGGGTCGCAAAGATTACAGATGCGACAAGTGCGAGAAGAAATTTGGACGACAATCGCATTTGCTCAGACACCGAAAGACGGTACACGAAGGTTGCAAAGATTCTGCATGCGAC